>JAHPZR010020436.1:0-110040 GCA_019787425.1 Platygyra sinensis | reverse complement strand
ACGAATGTGAAGTGCAGTCGTAGTGGGGTCACCTGAATTATTCCTCGTCGCCAGTTTATGGAGTCAACGTCAATTAGAAGAACTTGTGCTTTATTCTCTGCCGGTAAAACACGGTAATCCTATCTTCTCACTTTTCCTACTCGCTTGTGCGCATGACAGTAACAATATACAACGACCACATACACTACACATCTTTTGTTTTTATGTTCATTAACTATACATGACAGTGCTACTATTAATCATGTTGTATGTGCACACCCAAACACAATTTTCTATTTTGATTGGTTTTTTTGTGGCATGGTTCTACCCTTGTAAGTGGCTAAACAAAAACATCCAACAGAGAACTTTGTCAGGCTTCCTAAGCCATTTCTCTCTGTTAACTATGGTTCAACTTCTAGTCTTTAACATTGTAATTTTTTAGGTGATATGCATGTAATTATTGTGGGTGTTTTCACAAAATAATGTGAATTGCAAATATCAATCTGAGTAGCTATCTATTACGTATGAACAGGTCTGTTATTCATCAGAATTTTCAGGCCATTGTGTCCATTACACTTTGTTGTTGTTGCTTATTTTATTGCTTCTAATTCATTACTTTTTCTTGGGTTTTTTCATTCCTCAGCAACTCAGGAAATTGGTGAGAAGGGTAACAACTGACTTATATTGCGCATGTTAGCAATGAGATTTTTGAGTCTAAGAGATTTAAATCTGATGCACCGCGCGTGACTACAGTTTAAGACGTCATACGACACAGACACACCTGTTTTAAAAAGCCAAAGATTGCATTGTTTCTTTGACAACTCACAGCTGTTTCACTTGAACAGTTTTGATTTTAACGTCACACAATTGTCATCCATTCAAATACCGGTACGATTTTATCGAAGCTTTTTGGGTAATTTAATCTTCTAGTGATATTTCAGATTGAGAGTTCCTTCTGAAATGAAAAACATGGAAAACATGAAGACATCGAACGACATGTGCATCGTGCAGATGAATTCCTCAGCCAAGCCTGCACACTTGATAGATAGACTCCGACCAATCACGATCATGGCAGTCTGCATAGACAGTATTCTTCCAATAGAATTTCCCAATGCGTCCAACAGGTATAACATAACACTCACCGCTGCTACAATCAAAATGACAGCTCTGATGAAATAGTGCAGCTGGCACAAAGCGATGTCAATTATTACATCGCCCAAGCCAGCTTGAAACCTCCCCAATAAGTGTAACCAGAACAAGCTAATGTATGCTATGTCTTAGATTCAGAAGCTATCATGAGTACCAGCGGACGCAATGAGGAGCTGTCATAGACACGTGAGGCGAGTGCTTTCATGAGGCACAGAAACCCAGATGTAGAAGTGATGAACAAAGTGTGTACCTATAGCTGCAATTACAACAACTGGCTTGCCAAAATTGCTTTATCTTTGATTGATGGATTTGAAACATACTCCTATGATATTGCATTCCAAGATGAATTTCCAACCGTGTGACAAGATGGGGGTAAAACAAGTGATGAGGAACTCTTTTCACAGCTAGCTAATCATGTAATCCTTTTTCTCTTATATTTTTTCTTAACAGTCACTCCTCATAGAGACTCCACCTTTCTGTATACAGAGCCACCCAGTGCCTTAGGGTTATGGATACCATTGGAAGATTGTACTCTGGAAAATGGCTGCCTACAGTTTGTTCCAAAATCCCATAATGGTGAGAATGATTTAAGTCCATTCTCCAACTTACAGTAATCCCTATGACAAGTAGACAGCACTACATGAATATTAAAAAACTTGCACACCTAAGTTGAAAAAGTTGATCTATAGATGCAGTTGAAAAAAAAAAGAAACTCAAACCATGCTGCAAAGAAAAGTCCCTTAAAAATAAATGGAATTACACTTCCCCCAATTCTTTGATTTTAGAAGGGAAAAGTGCTGGCAAATTGGTTATGTTTGAAGAAACATATCCTGAGTCCTGAAAATGTTCAGAACATCTTTGCAAATCCTAAAAACATTATTTTGTAGAAATCACAGGTCAAGATGTCATGTGTGGTCATCCTTGGCTCCATCACAGTATTTTGAGTTATTTTGATCATCAACAAAATTACCTTTAAATAAGGATGGAGAAGATTTACACAGATTACAAACAACAAAATTGAAAAATTTAGGCTAAATTTTTCAAACCATTTAACCGTGATGTAGCTCCTTTAAAAATACTGGTACTTGCAGGTTAAAAAATCTTATGCCCTAAAATGAATCCGAAACATTCGGCAGGTACGTGTATATGTTATGGTTTGGTTTTTTTTTGGTTTAATTTTTTTAAAACCAGTTTGAATTTTTCAAAATGGGTTGAATTTTTCAAACCAGATTGTTTTTTTTTGTCAACTATCTATAAAAAAGGGAAAATGTCATTTTACATTCCTCTGTTCTATACTCTCCTATTCTTGCTGAGTTCCTGCTGATTTATTCTATCCCCCAGCTACTCTACCTTTCCCCCCCAAATCCCCATTAGGGTGAATACTAATTAATGGCAGGTTTCACTTTTTTTCTTTTTATCTCATACTCACCGGGATTTGAACCACCAACCTCTGGATCAGCTTTCCACTGTCACTACCAATTGACCATGAAAGCAATGGATGCAAGAGCTCTCATACTTGTTTAAATTATCAGTTCATCACCCCAAGCCCCTCTCGTATAAATTGTAATTTATTCATAAATACATGTAAATTTTAATTTACTCATACATGTACTTTGTCTTAATTACTAAGGAGCTAACCAATTCCAAATAAGTGGTTAGGCCTAATCACTAACTTGAGAGCTCAACCCAAACTACTCAGTCATATGCAAAGTTCCCAGCCTAACATCAAAGCTAACCATTCTAAGTAAGTGCTTAGGCCTAATCACTAACTTGAGTGCTTAACCCAAATTACTAAGACACACGCTCACATTCTGCTCAAAATTGAAAATTAAACTGGTTTAAAAATTTCAAACCAGTTTGAAAAATATGAACCAGTTTGAAAAATTTAAACTGGTTTAAGAACAATTAAACCAAAAATAAATTCAAACCATAACATATATAGTCCAGAATGTCTTTGACTTAGAGAGGAGATTGATAAGGAAGTATAAATATTTTGAAACAAAAACAGACAATGACCATAAACCAGCTCCCTGTTAAGGTGGCTGAAAACAGTTTCCAGTACTTTCCAAGACTCACAGTTTGATGGGTCATTACAACCACTTTATCCCGGTTGATGCCAAAGTCATGGTATCAACAAACTACCCAATCATCGGGGAACAAGTTGCTGTTTTTTTGTGGCACAATAGGTTACCATAGCAACAATATGACCTGCTAAAAAACACCCCTAAATTTAGCTTTTTGCGCTTATAACTCAAAAACGAGCTCGGTGACCCCCATTTTTTATTATCAAATTGTAATCAGCATGATAAGATGCAACTTTTTGCAAAGTTTAAAAAAATTCTACGAGGGGGGTTCAGAGCTATCTTAAATTTTCGAAAATTTAAGGTAGCTCTGAGCCCCCATGATTGTGGCATCAAGCGATAAAGAGTGGTTATAATGACCCATCAAAGTGTAAGACTTGGAAAGTACTGGGAACTGTTTTCAGCCACCTTAAAATACTCAGGAAAGGTGAGTAAAGCAAAATACAGTGTGAAGAGTTTACAACATTTAGTTACATTTAAAGAGTAACTAAATAAATGGAAATTTGTGATAACTAAGTTGTGCAGTAACTTTGAGCATGTGCTCGCTCAATAATATCCTGTGTCACTTGCAACTCGTTAAAATTGAAATCTTTTGCATTTTTTGTCAGATGGATTAAAGCGTCATTTTATACGTAACCCAGAGCCTGGCAGTACCCCAACCGTTTTTAAAGGACCTAAAGAAGAATGTGATGACAACGACTTCATTCCTCAGTTTACAAAAAAAAGGTTAGTCACTGACCCAATGTTAATGTAGTATGTAGAAAGAAACCAGTCCATTCAGACACATTTTTTCCTTTGGGGAGGTGATCTAAGCTACAAAGAGTTCAGAATACCGCAGCTAGACTGATTGTGGGAGCTCCTCGATTTGACCATATGACGCCTACTCTGAGGGACCTGCACTGGTTGCCTAAACCTGCCAGACTGGAATTTAACATCCTGCTACACTGTACTTAAGTACAAGTGTTTCCACAATTAAGGTTCATCTTACCTGCATGAGCTACTCAAGTTTTGCAACCCTCCACAGACACTTCGCTCTTCCATGCAACCCTCAGTTCAGAACTTGTACTGCCCTAATACCCTCTACTATGGTGAGAGGGCGTTTGCCTTTGCTGCTCCTAAACTGTGGAATTCTCTACCTGAACATATTTTTGTTATTGTTATTATTGTTGTTTATTGTAAGCTCATTGAGATTTTTAAATGCACACTAAGAGCATTTTTATTATTATTATTATTATTGTTGTTGTTGTTAAAATAATAATAATAATAATAATAATAACTTTATTAACGTGTCAAGTAAAATAGCAGTTTCCCACTTGTAAGGACACCTATCTACAATGTTATTGTTATTATTATGTCCAAGTTTATGGTAGCATAAACTGATGTTAATAAGCCGGAGAATTAGGCCCTACGTAAGCACACTCATTCTTATATTAGCAACAATCATGTCTCTGTTTCTTGGTCACACAACGTGCAAGATTTGGATGAGCCTTTATACTAAGTAATAGTAGATACTAGTCCAAAGTACAAGAAAGAACAACGAACAGTACCCAATTGCTTGATTATAATATATCCTTCTCTTTGGCAAAGTCCACAGTAACCTAGCATGATATATCAGGGTTGTATATAAGAGCCGGCAGCCGGCGAAGTTCGCCGGCTTCTCTGCCAAGTTTTGCCAGCTATTTTCATTGCTTCACTAGTCAAGATATGTTGAGGAGATGATGTTTATCAGGTGCCACAACTGTCTACTTTCCACAAAACTCCGGCTGCTTAAAAACTTAAAGAAAACGCTGTATTATACTAGACTTCACAAAGGTTCCATTCATACTATCACATGCTCATCATGCTCATGTGCTGCGTTATTTCCCGCACACTATCCTTCCGCAGTCATTCCTGTTGGGTTTCGGTTCACCCACAACAGTGTTTTTTCCCTCCCTCCCACCCTTAGCTCCGTCTGGAACCTTTGTTTCTGTGTTTCGATTTCTACCTAGGTTTAATATATACAGTATTTAGCACAACCAGAATGCTTTTTGCATGCAGATCATTATAATTGTATTCCTCTCCAACCTTATGTATCTTTAAGATTAATCTGTACATTACAGTATTTTACCGGACTAGGTCTCATTCCTTCATTGGATTTTAGGAATGTAGATCCTGTGTGTTGCTTCCCAATAAAAAGAGTGGCAGGGAAGTGCAACCCTTGGCTGCACTTTACCCCACAGTAAGGCTTAGCCCTTGGAGACAGGTCCAGAAAAATATCCACTCCAGGGTGTGGATGCCCAGTCACACCTGATCTGTACTCCACCCAGGATGGGCCACCCCTCCTGGTTCCCCTTAGTCCCTAGTGACTAAGGGATATGGGCCTCACCCTCAGAGACTGATCAGGACCCCTGTCCAGGGTGACTACCCCCCGGTATCACTCGATCACATCTCCCCCCAGGAGGGCTTCTCTCCTGGTCCCCTTACCCGTAGAGTTAAGCGCTTCCCTGCCACCAGAAATTGCCCATTACCTTTTGTATACTTTCTGTGTACCAATAGGAAAAAAATAATTAAATGTTGAGCAAGAAGTCAAAGGCCTTACAAGTAAACAGCTTAAGTCTGATATTTTTATTATGACTTAAAGGGACACTATCACAATGATGTTGCTATGATTTTGGTTGAATTCCAATTCCTCATGTTGTTTATAGTCACTCATAAACAACCCACATACCAAGGAACAGAATTTTGTATTTGCATCCGTCGTCATTTCTTTTTTTTTACTCCAGCCTTGGTGGTTATTGGTTTAATGTGTGATCATGTGTGATGAAGCACATCTTTGGACTTCAGGATCCAGAAATGTTTAACTGAAAAACTAAAAACTCTTTGGAATGTCATCAGAAATCTTCAGAAGTCTTTGGGTACAGTTGGGTCATCTTCTAAAATCCTTCTCCTCCCAAAAGAAAAATCCCACCCCTGTGCAGTGAAAAAGTTAGCAGAGGAAGCAAGTGCATGTGGCAATTTTCACCAACTGCAAACAGCTCTGTCTATATCATTAATTACAGCCCCAGATCCTAGTCTTTTTTGAGACATTTATATAAAAGCTTGCTTCTTTCAATTGAGAGGTAAATGTACATGTATGAAGAGACGTTTTTAACTCAAAATACCTACATGGGTAGAGCTCACAAAATCTGCATCTTTTCAGGTTGTTTGGTATTGATTCATGGAACTGTCCTGCACCAAAGTTTTGCTAACAAGTCTGACAAGTCAAGGCATGCGTATACATTTCACATTGTTGAACAAGAAAATACAGAATACAGCAAAGAGAACTGGTGAGGACTCATGAAGAGTTTGAATGTTAGACATTATACAGTTTTTTGTTGAAACAGCTGAAATGTTGAAGGAAATGATCTGGAGTTGTTTTCCTGCTCTGAACTTTAATGATATCCATTTAAAGTAACTGATCAAGGGAAATCAAAAACATTTCAACAGTTTGTGTTATCAGGAGATGACAACAATTAGTGAACAGAAATTAGGGAACATTAAAATATGGCATTTTGTTTACATGTTTCATTTCACTACTTAAGAGTCCATGTGATACCTTCAGACGGCTTGAATGATTCCTGAAACTGACATTCAACCCTCATTGACTGAGGGTCGTACTGGAGTATTCTCGCGGTGCATGATTAGCTGATTTTATTTTCCGTGATACGTGAATTTAGAAAATTATTCTTTGTGACTCGTGAACTGAAGGTTTTGCGTGACCCATGAAGAACCTGAATTAGTTACCTCAATATTTGTGATTTTACCACTCTATTCTACACGAATTTTGAGACACAAGTTCTCCGAATGGTTAGAGTCGTCTACGTAGAGTAACTTAGGTGTGCAATTTGCAATGTGGAGCCTTGACTTAGTCATTCCTGATATGCTTTCTTGAAACACTGTTTCTAGTGTAAGAACGGGTTATTCAAAGGAGCATGTTACTTATTTTTGTGATACGGGAAAACAAAATTTTTATATCTGTGATTCATGATCCTCTATTTTATTCCTTTTGTGAACCGTCCCAGAGGACCCCCCCCCCCCCCCCTGTACGACCCTCTTGACTGTGTTCCCAAAGTTAACAACCTAAAGCCAAAGTACTTTAAAGTCATGTTGCAGTCCCTAAGATCCACCCAGGTGCCTCTCTCTGAGAAGCTTTGATAATTGTATTTAAGTGCCCATATCATCAAAATTTTTCTTATCTGATTCTATATATCACCCAATGAACTTCTGCAAAAGAAAAAATCGATTTGGATAAAATGCAATCTTTTTTAGTGGGTTTTTTTGCCACCATTTTGGTCCACCATTCGCACCAGTCTTCCCTTTGTTTTGAATGAGTTGTGACGTAGATTAAGGAACATGTGACTTCAGGCTTCACTCATCTCGCCATTTTTAACTCATTCATTGCGAAGCAATGGATGAGTTTTTGCAGAGAGGGGAAAATGGCGTTAGCAGAAATCTGCGTAGACGGATGTGACGTCGTTAGCAAAAATAGCGGAAGTGACGTAACAAATTGGTTGGATTTGCACAACTGCTGACCAAGTAGTCAATTTGCCACGAATAGCCCCACGAATAGCAAACACTTTCTGGATGATTGCAAAAAACCACGAGAGAATTTGTGTAATAAATGTAGGCATTCAGTGAATAAAATGAGACCAAAACATATCTGTAGATATATATTTAAATATTTATTTTTTCTCCGAAAATGAGCCCGCGTACCTACTCTTCCCTCCATCTCGTGTTACGTGCCCAAGAAGGCAGCCACATTTTACGAATGTTGTCCACGCCAGATGGGATGTATACTGTATTAGTTGATACAAGAAGTGAATTTGGTTAAAAATGTTGAAAAATTTTAGAATTTGTGGAGCCCAAACTGGTTTGAGATATTCGTCGGATTCGTCGGCCTCCATTATGGTCATTACGGGCTCCATGAGTCTTCTCAGCTCATTAAAGGCAGCCATTGTGGATTTTCACTTCAATCGTTTGTGATTTCTGGTGAGTAAATATTGCTTTCTGTAATTGTTTAAATTTGCTTTAAGAAAAACATACAGCCAACACGTCAAATCGAAATGACCCAGAACTAAACTAAAGTCTGTTTCAGACTAAGAGTCCAGAAATATTCGCCAGGATTACGATCACTGCGTGACAATTGCTATAAAGCTCCATTCACTAATAAGCTTATTTACAGTGTTATAAAATTGCTAGTTCCACTGAAATGCCAGATGACTACTATTGCTTTATAATAATGGCCCTAAGTCGAATAATAATATTATCAGTAACAGATGATATCCTGAAATGCACAAAGTGGAATGGAAATCTGAACTTCGTCGCTGATTATCGTCGCTCGTGTGTTTAAATAAAGGATTTTACTTACTTACTTACACGCGTAGACCCAGAACAATCAGGAAAAATAAGACATCAAGTTTAATGAATCTAACCGTGATACCAAAACTGACAATCTTAAAAGCTGTGTAACACTTGGTCACTATTGTAGTCACCCAAATGGGATTGAAATGCAGGTAAATGATCTATTCAATATCTCAGGTTGTTGAAAACAAAGTTGATCAGAGTTATCTGCAGTGTCACGTTGTTTGCTTTCACTCAATACTCTTGTCCTGCTAGGCCCGGGTTTACTAAAAAGGGATGTGCCCTATTTCTGGTATCTTCCAAATTATTTGTATTTATATCTTCGTCTTTTTTATCTATTTAATTTCAGGGGCAGCAGTTAATGTTACATCTACTGGATTATTCCTGGCTAGCCATAATAGTTATTTAATAAAAAAAAGTAATAAGTAATTATTATAAACAATAATACAGTCAAGTGAATAATGACAATGACAACCCAAGAACTTTAAATGATAAATACTTTGAGTTCAGGGTGGATTGTCTTGGCAAACTGACTCCATCAGACTTCAACGCTTTCCTTCGAAAACCAAGCTAACACACTTTCAACTTCATTTAGCCAACAGATAACTGATGTACAATTTGTAGCTCACCACCAATAATTTCATCTAGACCTGTATTTTTTTGTAATATGGTAGTGTGCTTAAAACAGTTACACAAGCTTTCTCAAGGTGTACTGATAAATGTTGCACTAATCCAGCGCTCCAAGCTGCGACCATTTTGGTCGCCATGGCAAGTGGAAAAAAATATTTGGCGAACAAAATTCTGGCGAAAGTCGCCAATTGGCGACCAACAGATTTTAAAAAAGAGAAACTTGCTGGAAAAATTATCAATACTAGGACGAATTTAATCAGCAGTACAAGCGGCGGCATCACCTTTATTTCTCTTTTCACCTCTCGTCTTTCAGAAACTCGACGTGAATATGTTAACTTACTGTAGCAAAGTAAAGTGTTGACAACGTGCCGTTCGGCGCATTAGCCCTTCGTGTACTATGTCATGAAGTGTTCTCCCCTTTTTGGCGACGTGTAATATGTCATAAAGTGTCCTCCCCTTCACGTTTTCTTTCTTTTTGGTCACTGAATTTTTTTTTTTATGGCGACCATTTTACAATTAAAGGCAACTTTTTGAAAAAGTGAGCTTGGAGCGCTGTAATCACTTACATTTTTTGAAAAAAATATCATACATAAACTGTAACAAGCAAACAGTGAATGAGGCTTTCACTTCATTTAGATGACACAACATTTACTAAACAATAAACACAAATGCTTGACAACAAAACATAAAGAATGATGCTATATTGTCCTAATCTGTTGTACAGCAAGTGATTCATTTATCCAATCAGTCAATAGTAAGCCTGCTGATAGCTAAGATTCATGTTAGGAAGAAGCTTGATGCTTATTGATGCACCACCAACATTGTTAAACGCTATAATACACAAGAAACACTTCAGTCATTTCATGGCTAAGAGCATGAATGAGTTGGCTCATAAGAGCCCTTTGATTACCTCTGTAAATGCTGGAAAGGAGCATTTTGCATGGACTACGAAACTAAATTTACAGAGGTAAAACAAGCGAGATAAGTCAAGCCTGAAGTCACACATTCCTGAATCTACGTCACAACTCTGAGCATGTCGATGCTGTGATCAGCGGCATGGGTGGACTGCAAGAAATAGGATTTTCAGGTTTTTAAAAATTCATAAAAAATCGCTTTTTATCCAAATCGAAAATTTTTTTCGCAGAAGTTCATTGCATGAAATATAGGATCAGATAGGAAAATAAAAATTTTGATGATATGGGCACTTTAAAGGAACACAGTCAGCTGTGCACATGCACACATTACATACCATTCCATAGCTAATTTGCATATAACAGAAACATGATAAATACTGTTCATAACCAGATATGATAAAAATATCATAGGATGAGCAAAAGGACACTCAAAAACAGGTTTTTCAGTAAACGATTGAAATTCAAGCAAAACACTGTGAAAAAAGAAGTTCATCTAGAAGGATTTCTTGATGAACTTTGATTTTAGGTTGAGGTAAACTTTTTTCAAATTGAGAAAAAGTAGTGTCCAGGTCTGCACAGTCACAAAGCTGTGTCCCTTAATAACAATGTAATTTGTTATTAACAATTAAGGCAGACAACAGCCATCAACCACAAACCCAAAAATCTTGAAGCAATTTGTTTAGTCTGTACATACATTATGTGTATGCATTCCCCTCATTGTTGAACACAGTCAAAAACTTTGTGCTTCTTGATCAGTTTATTACCTAGCCTGCAGAACAGGCGTAATTTCAAAATACACAAAAAATTATGCCTGTTCTGCAAGCTATTTATTACCTAGAAAGAGTAAAACTAGAAAAATGCCTCACCAAGAAAACAAATCATATCTATAAAGAATAACACAAAACAAAGTAAAGCAGCACCATTGCCTGATTTCAAACTGAAAAGGACTAGGTACAAGTCCGTAAATTATGAGATAACTATTGACCCACATAGTCAGAACAGGGCCTGGACAATCGATGAAATCGATGAGGCAGTCGATATCAATTAATCGATTGATATTGATAATCAATGAACAATCGATCACAAAAATTTTTGTGATTATTGATTGTCATCGATTATCAATATTAATCGATAATCAATGGGAATCGATCAGTTAAGTACATCGATTATCATTGATCATCAATATCAATCGATAATCGATGGGAATAGAAAAAGGCGAATGTCTCTCGCTGTGATTCCTG
Source organism: Platygyra sinensis (assembly GCA_019787425.1). NCBI lineage: Eukaryota > Metazoa > Cnidaria > Anthozoa > Scleractinia > Merulinidae > Platygyra > Platygyra sinensis. The sequence goes on along the minus strand of JAHPZR010020436.1, from coordinate 98,667 downwards.
GGAACCAGAATCACTTCTGCGCAGCTTGTCACTGCCTGGAATAACTTTTGCTACTCAGTAGATCACTCTTGGGAATTCCACACGGAAGATCGAGGTGAACGTAGACGTATGCATCAGACAAATCCCAGGAGACATAAAAAGAAAAAGAAGAAGAAGAAATAAAATTAACTTAATCGTGTTTGAACGACGACTGCGTCCCAGGTCAGTTGAATCTTTGCTATGAACTCAGAAGCTAAATGGATCAAGTTTGTACTACTGGCAACGAGATATGTTAATTGTCCTAATTATTTGTGCTGGCGGAGAAAGAAATTCTCAAACTTTGCTACGAGGTTTAAAAATAATATATGATCTTCGTACGCCCGCGCAATACCTGAAGATACGGAGACATGAATTTAGTGCCAGTCGATGGCAATCGATGAAGTTGCATGACCACTTAAATGTGATTATCGATTGATCATCGATTGGCCAATGCCGAATCAATGCTAATTAAGAATTATTAATCGATTGTCATCGATTGATTTTCCAATCATCGATTTTCATCGATTGTTCAGGCCCTGTCAGAAAGAGCACACCAAGATTCACAAAATCCCCAAGTTTAGTGTTAATCAGGCTAGTTTTGACTGAGATCAACAATTAAAAAACATCAAAATTAACAATGAAAATGTATGGCTCTATCTTGCTTACTATTGGGTCTATTTACACCAAACTTCGGGATTTTGTACAGCTTGGTCTGCACTTTATGACTATGTGGATCATTAGTTGCTAATCCCATGATTTACAGACTTGTACCTAGTCCTTCACGGTTTGAAATCAGGCAATGTAATTTGGTGACACTAGTACAGGATTTTTTACAGGTTTTTTCTGGGGGTGAGGCTCTTACACAACTCTCATTTATTTTGTGTATAAAGTGGGTGCTTTCATCAGAAGGGATGTGAAAGATCTACAATTTTTTTTCTAGATGTATTTTAGGGTTCATTCCTTTCGGGTTATCTAGATCATGACGTAAGATCACTCAGATTATGGTACATCAAAAGAACCGAATATATTAATTCACTCTGGACAAGGATTCATTGCCTTTCTAGACTGTGAGCCACATCTTCATGTTGGAAGAAGTAAAGAGAGGAATGGGGAAGATTTTCCTTTCCCACTTTCTCTCCCCATGAAAAGCCTGCTTCTTTGATGTTCCATGATCCAAGAGATCTGGGATCTGGATTATCCCACCGGAATGTGCCTTTACACCACTCATAGCTGCAGTGATCAATGATAGAAAAATTTAACTTTTAGCAGACATGAATGTTTAAGCTAACAAAATGTTATTATTCCTCATTTAAAGGTTGCAGCCTACATCTGAGTTGCCATTTCCAGCTCTTTACACAGAGTAGATGAACGCAAGCCAGACATGGTCTCACAGATGAGCATTGAATGACCCAGAATAGTTTTCTACAATATGCACCAAATAAACTTCATCCATACTTTGAGTATTTTCACCATTACTCCCTGGCATAGGGGATGTTTCACAGTAAAAATTTAGTAGACTTTTCGACAAGTTTATATTCTTTCTCACTGGGTGTCATGATAGTATTTACACTCCTATATGGCTATTAGACCATGAGGAGTACACTCCCTTACACCTCGTCCAGCCCCCCCCCCCCACCCTCAATTCCAAGCAATTTGGCATAAAGTATAGTTGAGGGTACTCTCAAAGTACTGTTAATGTTTTGGAGGTAAAGGTGTCTTGTCAAGTCCGAGGGCAATAATCACTATGTAGAAAATCAGTGTGTGTTTCTTTTACCAAATGGAATGTTTCTTCACAATTTTCAAACTTGGAGAACATCCCAGAATGGGAAAGAAACGACAATCATTGGTTTAGTACTTGCTGATTATTGGAATTTCCTGCTTTCAATTATTTGAATGTCAGTTAAATTTTAGTAGTTTTTAAAAAGGTAGTTAGCTATAGTACTGCTTTGACAGTTAACAGGCGTTAATCAAAGGGGACATCTCCAAGAACTGACGAAGCCTGTTTTATCTAAAAAATTATTTGATGCTTATTTTAATTAGAGTTTAGTTTTAGAATAGGAATCAAGTCATACACAATGGGCAGTTCAAGCACAGCATTCATTTATTCAAATTTACAAAATTTCAAATAATTTAAGGATCATTGTGCAATAGTATTATACTATTATGTTATTTTCACTGTATTTTAAAAGCCCAAAGCAATTTAATTTGTTTTCATGTTTCAATGCCAAACCAGCAATAATAAATGTGGTAAAACTGTTACCCTGTTACACTTCCGAATTCTTAACTATAAAGTTACTAGCCTAAAAAGTGGAATGAATTTGAACCTGTAGTACATTGTGCACTCAATAAGCGATTTCCATGATGGTCTCATTTAACTACAACTACCATTATGCTGTATTTTTTCTTTCTCATGCTAATACACCCCCACCCCCCAGGATATTCTGATCCCTTCTGTTGGGGGGGGGGGGGAGGGGGTATGGATATTTTCTGAAACTGCACATCTAAACCCCACTGTGGTTTTTAAATTTGAATAACGAAGGAGAAATGAAATGAAGTTTGGTAGTTGCAGTCAAATGAGAACAAACTGGCCCAAAGCAAGTTTAATGAATACCTTGAAAAAACCCAAACAGCCTGATGTTAAATATTTGCCTCCAATGGCAATGTGAATCAAAAACTATTGATCCACACAACAGTTTATGGAAGTGCATTTCAAAATTCTATTTTTGTCAATTTGACAATCATCTCCCAAAAATCCAAGGTTGCTAAGTACAAGTAGAGTCTACTTAGGTTCAAACAAGGCTAATAACTTTAGGATAGTGTTATGGTAATGTTTTAATATTGTCACTAATATTTGTTGAAATTTTATTGTTTACTGTTGATATCAAACAAGTCATTAGTTAGCTTCATGATAGTTTTTTAACACACCTGATTTACATATTCATAAATATGACGAGTTACTAAACAACATAGTTATATGTTACTTGCCTAGCAATTTAAGATACATGTAATTCATCATAAAATGTTAGAAGTGGACTGATTTAATTATATTTCAGTCACGTTTTTTTGCTTAAATGTAGCATTGTGTATCTATGGCTTCTACCAAACAATATATTTATCAATGTGGAACAGTTAATGTTTCATAACAAATGAAATGGAAAACATGAGTTTTTTAGCCAAAACTTGGTCCCAGAAAAAGTTAATTAAAACTGATTTAATATGGCAGTCTTGTTATAATCGCAAATGATTACTAGTTGTAAACTACACTAATGTTCCAATAAATGAGTTGCCAAAGGGCTCGACTTTATTGAGTCTACAGCTGTTTATTTCACTCGAATTCTTACTTCATACATGTTATAAAATATCAAGTGACGATTCTATAGAAAAGGCCCCCTGTAGTTATAGCAGGAGCCAATTCTTACCAAGTAGATACGAACTTGTAGGTATTTACATACAATAACTCCCATGATCTCCCAAGGGGAGATCAGACACTGCAAGAACTAAGCAACTGTCTAGGGAGGGCAAAGCAGTGTTTTGTCTACAGTAGGGAAAGGTTTGATATAAATCCACTGCTGGTGGTACAGTACAATACATAACTTTGGAGTCAGTACTTATTTTAATAAATATATTTCATATACAGGCTTTTTTTCAGCAAATGCAATCTCAGGTGTTTTAAAATAAGTATAAAGATCATGCAATAATTTTCTTATTAAAAATAACTATTTTCTGTTCCGCTGATCAGCTTTGATACAAGTTTGTCTATTTTGTCTATACACTCCTGATCACGTGTGATATAATTTTATATGTCAAGGTTTGATTTGTTAGTGTTAAATGCATACCACATACACAAATGACTACCAGACCCTAAATAAACTCGTGTTCACCTTGAAAAGTGACCAAATCCGAGCCATTATACAAACACTGAGCAAATAAAAGAGTAAGAGACTGCGTTTAGCAGATGCAAGTAACAGTGCCGCTGTTGTTAATGTGCCATCAAGATATTTTCAAAATAATTAACACGGCCTGCATTTGCTCACAGTTCTCACATCTCACATCTCACAAAACACTTAGTGAAAACTGAAAAAAAAAAGATCAAAACCATGTAATTCCAAGCCTGATCTAATCAAATTCTCCTTATATTTTCAAGGATAATCTGCAATAATTAGTGGAGAGAATTTGTTTTTCAAGCTTGGAACTAAATTGGTGCAACCAAAGTACATAAGTATGTTGATTATTCAGATAGCAAATAAAATCATGTGACCAAAATATTTCAGTATAAAATAAGATTTTCATAGATTCACTTATTAAATAGAAAACACTAAAAATAGAGGTTTCTCTTTCTCAACAGGTAAGTTTCTGTAAAATTAAATTATTTTTTTTTAACTTTAGATTGACAGTCCAGAGTAAACAGTCTTAATTGATTCAAGAACGTGTACAGATGAGTGGAGGGTGGCATTCTCAATAATAATTTTATAATCAGGATGTATTAAAAATAATCACAGTTTGTACAAATCCTCAAAACAGACTCAATCACAGTAGCCAAACAAAATTAAAATTGGGTTCCAGCCCTAGAAGCTTAGTAACATTTCGTATTTAACAGGAAGCACCACATTAGGAGTAAGTATTTCATATCTGTAATTTAATGCATATCTAGCTACACCACCATTGTTCAGTTTAATTTCAGCATTTAAAAAGAACCTTGTCTTCCATCCTAAAATCTCCTTTTTTTCCTTAGCTATAATTCAACTTTGCATCAATTTTTTTGGCCCCGCAATAAATAATTTTGCAGTAGATAATTTTGAAACGTTTTGAATTTTGAACTAAAGGAGTGAAAGGGTATGCTTGTTCTAGCAGACCTGTCACAGTAGATTCCTGGCCATGCATCAAATCATAGTAATTACATGTATACAGTACATCATACAAGTCATGTGCTTGTAGTCTAAGAAAATAGACAACGCTGTGCACACATTAGTTTCCTATGCAACAACTGAAATTTGAAGGAAAAAAGTCCATGCTCATGACAAACCAATTCAGAAACCCAACAAGTCTCTCTGGTCATTACTTTGTCACAACACAACTAGCAATCACATGGAGACGTGAATCTTTGGTGGAATGTGTGGCATCAGTATTATTCTGATGGGTTAGAGTGAGCATGAGTAAACTAACAGTAATGTACATGTGGTTTAAATCTATTTTTGGGTGAAATTTGAAATTTAAAACCTGGTAAGGAGTGAAACTTGAAATCTATATTTCTGTAAATGTCCTTTGTCTTGCAGTTAATATAATACTATTACAAAACAAATGACAATAAAATTCAACCTGGTTTGAAAAATCTCTTGAACCAAAAACAAGTTTAAGCCACACATACATGTAATAATTCACAAAAAAAATTAATAAAAATTGTGTCATACAAGGCTTTGTTTTGGTGCTTCTTGTCTTGCAAGAAAACTAATTAAGATTACATACACAAATCGGCAAAATCAAAATCTTCTGTAACAATAGTTATAAAACTGACTGAATATATATGTACCTGCATATATCTGTATATACATCATTATATAAATTTTTGCATCCTTACAGATTTACAATGGACAAGATGTCATACAAAGAAACCCTGCCACATGATCAAAATTAAGTCACCAAATGAATTTCATAATCTCAAAATTCTGTAATGCAGCAAAAATTGATTTTAGTGTTAAAGCAAGCAAGCAAGAAACTTATTCTGAAAAAGTTGAGACTAAAATTAATCAGGACAAAACATGCAATAGTATCAACTGTAAAACTTATATTTATACCAAAGTTCATTTACCAATGAAAATGATAATTTTCAACAAGAAAACTCACCAACATCTTCAACAGATTAGAGTCGCATCTTATCTCAGACAAGTATTTGACAGGCTGGGCATTCATTCATAGTAATAAATAACATTCTTTTCTGGAGTAATTCAAGGCATTTCACTTTGAACTGGAAAATAATATCTGCATATATAAATTATAGATTTCCTTTGTACTGTCACTTCATCTCTTATTGCGACAGTTGATTTAATGCATCAAGAAAATTCAGTGTATGTATGTTTGAATATTTAAATATCAGTGATGACAAGCAGATAATTTAGAATAATATACAATTTACAAGATTGAGTTTCACCATCACTAAAGAAAACTTCAAAGGCAAACGAAGAATTTACCCAAACATCTATCTTGTGTGTACAGCCATATGATTCAACACAAATAAATTCACCCTTCCTAGTTGCAACTTGACATTCACCCTACCAAAACAAGGCCTCCGGGACAGACACTCAATAACTACCATATAAACCAAACCATCACAAAATGAAAGTATTCAAAACTGTCTTCAGAAAAAAAAGGGGTTTCCAACAGCGGCAATCTGAAAGTTTGAGTAGCAAAATATCTCTTTTTCCAAAAACAAAACATCAGTAGAAATAGACCAAATTTTTGACTGGTGTAATTGTTTTGAACACTTCCAACACATTGGCCCTAAAGTAACACTTTACCATACTGTTTCATAATGAAATACTCAAAAGAATATGTCAGTCGTAAACGAGACCACTGAACAGGCTCTGATGTCATCCATGACATAGATAAGGGTGTGGAAGCCATGCTGGTGGACACAACGGAGCCGTGTCTTGTGTTCAGTCCCTTGTAACTCTCCTGGGATAAAACCATAGCTGTGACTGGAGATATCTCTTCCAACTCTGTTGGATCTGTTTTAATCTGAGAAAATAACTAGATTAATTAGTCACTTGCTCTTTTAATACATGAATCAAGATGGTGTAAGGTAGGGGATCATGACTACTTACCTCTCGTTTACATTCTTTCTTAATATTTTCAACTTCCTCTCTACAAATTTTGCACACATAGATAATGCTGCTATCTTGTTCCAGTTTCCTGTAGATTTCTTCAGTGATATTGTCACAAACAGTATGAATCCATCTGAAACAACAATACAGAAATATATTTTCTAATTATCTAACTGCTTGCTTATTAAACAGGTATATTTCTAGATATTTTCTTGTTTTCCACTCTATGAGCCCATTTGTTAGTATGGCCAATACAAACACAGGTGCCATAGAAGTGTTAACATACACTACATCAGTGGAACATTACATTTGGTTTTTGCATGTTCTTTGACGCATGCAAAAAACAAAGAAATGGGCACAAAAGAAATTACAACGGTTATTACCCAACAGTGCTAAAAACAATATTTCTGAACAAGCACAGCGTGTGAGTGGGAGGTGCAGTGGTATCATGGTTAGTAAGCAGGACTCTGGAGCAAACCGGGTTTGAGCCCTGGTCAGGGACAATGTGGGAGAACCTAACAAATTATGGCAAAGTGACCCGTGATGGACTAGCATCCTGTCAAGTGATGGACTAGCATCCTGTCAAGTGATGGACTAGCATCCTGTCAAGTGATGGACTAGCATCCTGTCAAGTGATGGACTAGCATCCTGTCAAGTGATGGACTAGCATCCTGTCAAGTGATGGACTAGCATCCTGTCAAGTGATGGACTAGCATCCTGTCAAGTGATGGACTAGCATCCTGTCAAGTGATGGACTAGCATCCTGTCAAGTGATGGATTAGCATCCTGTCAAGTGATGGACTAGCATCCTGTCAAGTGATGGACTAGCATCCTGTCAAGTGATGGACTAGCATCCTGTCAAGTGATGGATTAGCATCCTGTCAAGTGATGGACTAGCATCCTGTCAAGTGATGGACTAGCATCCTGTCAAGTGATGGACTAGCATCCTGTCAAGTGATGGATTAGCATCCTGTCAAGTGATGGACTAGCATCCTGTCAAGTGATGGACTAGCATCCTGTCAAGTGATGGACTAGCATCCTGTCAAGTGATGGACTAGCATCCTGTCAAGTGATGGACTAGCATCCTGTCAAGTGATGGACTAGCATCCTGTCAAGTGATGGATTAGCATCCTGTCAAGTGATGGACTAGCATCCTGTCAAGTGATGGATTAGCATCCTGTCAAGTGATGGACTAGCATCCTGTCAAGTGATGGACTAGCATCCTGTCAAGTGATGGACTAGCATCCTGTCAAGTGATGGATTAGCATCCTGTCAAGTGATGGACTAGCATCCTGTCAAGTGATGGATTAGCATCCTGTCAAGTGATGGATTAGCATCCTGTCAAGTGATGGACTAGCATCCTGTCAAGTGATGGACTAGCATCCTGTCAAGTGATGGACTAGCATCCTGTCAAGTGATGGATTAGCATCCTGTCAAGTGATGGACTAGCATCCTGTCAAGTGATGGATTAGCATCCTGTCAAGTGATGGACTAGCATCCTGTCAAGTGATGGACTAGCATCCTGTCAAGTGATGGATTAGCATCCTGTCAAGTGATGGATTAGCATCCTGTCAAGTGATGGACTAGCATCCTGTCAAGTGATGGACTAGCATCCTGTCAAGTGATGGACTAGCATCCTGTCAAGTGATGGATTAGCATCCTGTCAAGTGATGGACTAGCATCCTGTCAAGTGATGGATTAGCATCCTGTCAAGTGATGGACTAGCATCCTGTCAAGGGGAAGTAGAAATACTCCAAGCAGCTTCATGCTACAGAAACCTGGATGAGCTCCAGCAGCTACAGTATGAGCCAGTCATGGCTCCAAGGCTTCACACACACAGCGAGTGAGCAAAATAATCTCTTTATTACATCAGCAAACTGACTGTGGAAAAGTGGAAAATGAAGTCATCGTGCAATTTACTTACTAGTGAGGGAATGAATTTTACCACAGGTGTATTTTACAGTAAAGCTGTAACTCATGTCTATATGATAAGATAGCTTAAAATACTTTTGTCTGAAGGTTTTCTTCAATGATCAACCTTCTAGTACTAGGGAACAAATTTCAGCTCAGAGTCATAAGATACCCCAATCAGCAGCCAGGCCTGTTTAGCTTGTATGTGCATACCTGCTACATGAATCACATTGGATCACCTTCTGGTTGCCCTGTTCTTCACTACAAATAGGACATCGATTTGTTTTGTGTTTGTTTTGGTAGCACTTGTCACATAAAGTGTAATCAATGTGCCAGCGTAATGTTTTCTTTGTTCCACACTGCCTGCACTGTCGACATTTCTGTTCAGAAAGAAAACAGATCATTATAGAACAAATGGGTCAAAAATTGATCTACCAGCAATTATATCAATTGACTCTGATTGATGTTAAGAAAAGGTGTAAATTTTCTAATTAGCAACATTTCATACACCAAACAATTAAATCTAGTCTTACACCTCTTACAGGTGGAAATCTGTTTGTCAAGATCTTTCAGGACAATACAGTGTTTGCCATTATGGAAGATGATTTCATGCATAAATTTCCTCCGTACAGTTGACAATTTCAGTCCAACTTTTAACTCTAGTCACCAGCTTACAAAATTACCTCACATTTCCAACCAAACTTTTCTGTAGAGTTTGCCACCGGTACTGTACACAGAGAATGGTAACCCTTGTCACAGCTACGGCAAATCAGCAACTTGTCTTTGGTTGAACCATGCCTGTGAAATGATTGAAATCATTTGTAAGGATATATGCTATCCATTTTAAAGACTGAAATTATTCAAGTTGAAGTCTTGGTCTTGCAATCAAAGAGCCAAATGTTTTGGGTTTTTAAAGAAAAAACTGCTCATTACAAAATGCAGACCACAGACTGCAGACCTGGTACAGTTATCAACGTACATAAATTATTGTCAGTAAAATACTGTAAACATAATACCCATTAATTGGCCAGCTCTATTAAGTGGCTGTGGCCATCTTTTGGTTGTCCCTATGAGGGTTTTTCTATTGTCTTTACCCCTATTATTTAATGGCCACCCAAAATTATAAAACTTGGTTTTAGAAAAGGCAATGGTAGAAAAAGAGTCCAAAACAGAAGGTGCCCAGTGAGAAAAAGATTCAAACACACATTTGTCACAATTGCTGTGAAGTGAATCCATGATCAATAAGAAGTTAACTCAAATGTAAAAAAGGTACGTCAACCTTTTTTAAGTGGCCAACCCCTGTTAAGCAGCCACATCCCATTTCCTCAAGGGTAGCCACTTAATAAGGGTTCAACTGCATTTAAAAACTCACCTACAGGCCTGACAAGACTTGCATTGAGCACATTCCCAGCCCACCCTGACAGACTCTGTAGCACGAACAGGAGGTGAACAGCAGTAACTGTGATAATGGCAGGTACATTTTGTGCAAAGTAGCAGTTGTGATAATTCACCACCTTGATGACATCTGTCACAGAATGCTGGAAGTCAAACACAGCATGAGAAAATTAATTCTTATTTTCCAGCTCCACCATTTGTAAGTTATGTATAGAAAATGTAAATTACAAACTAAGATTTCACCCATTTAATATGTTATTCATCAGCTCACCTATTCTTCTGATAACATCTTCATGATTCAAACAGTAAAGTTTCATAGTTTTTATATCCTACAATAGAAACAAACACCAAATGAATCCTGCATATAACAAAACCCAGTTTTCACTATGAAGGAAAAAAAAGAGAGAGAGAAATAAGCTTCTTTGTCAGTTCACCTCAAATGTCGCGAATGTTTGGGCGGGTAGGTGGGAAACACGCTTATAGCCAGATGTGTGCCCAGGCATTCTGTGGACACCCTTTTTTCAAGACAATTATTTTTCAGATTTTGCTTCACAATTTGTTCAATTGGGAAGAACATACAGGAAATAATATTTTGATGTCCACTTTTCAAATCCATGTTAAAAGCCTGGTAAGAAGGAAAACCTATGAGAAAGAAATTGATATCTCAAACTATCTACCATGGGTGTGTCACATCGCATGATGATAAGAGCTTTTCCATGTTTTGTTTGTTACTTGTTTGTTTTGGTTTGTAGTTTTTCTTACAAAAAAACAGGACCTTCGTATTCTGAATCTAACTCACTAATCATTTGGCCACCTGAGGTGCCTCAGATGTACATCATGTAGCACTGACCTGATATGCCCCAGCAGCCATTGCACAAGGGTAGTGGTATGTTCTTCCACAGTCTGACATCTCACATACAACACTAGCACCAAACCGACCACAAAAAGAACACTTCTGCAAAAAAAATAACACGGCATTGTGTGACTATTTGTGTGGAACACTAGCACACTTATTCAGAAAAAAACCCTTAAAGAACCTTTCATTTATGACATTACACTTCTAACAATAATGCTGATCTCAGCAGTAATACAGGATATGTGTCACTGTCCATTCAAGCAAAATATTTGGGCCGAGGTTCTTGAGGGTGAATGGACCACAACAGGACCAGAGAGGCTTGTCCCATTCCACTTGCAAAAAAGAATGACCATTTTTAACAGCCAAAACATACACTGCATAGCAAAGCCACATAGCAGTTTGTTACTGCACATGGATGTACAAGCAGCATTAATAAATCTGCTGTTAACAATCCATGAAAGCTGCACTGTTAAGTGTTTTTTCCATGTTGAACAAAGAGGTACTGGGGGACATTGAGAATGGGTTGGAAAGGTCAATTGGAACAATGGCAATCGGACCAATCCAACTGTGAAAAGTGGTCCACCTCAAAAGGTGGGCCGACTTTTGAAACTTTTCCATTTGAATAGAGCCATTCCATTCAGTTTCAGACTACACTTTCCGAAAATGTTGGCTGAATGGATCAGGCCTCTAGTATAATGGCCTAGTGCACCAAGAGTTTCTCTGTAACTCAGTGGTTAGAAAGCCCAACCAGTATCTAGGAGGTCATGGGTTTGGGTCCTGTTGGGGACTCATACTTTGTCTTTGTCTCAAGCTTCTGGCAACATTTGAACTTAAGAGCTACTTTAATCTTGATCTAATTCCACACTAATATCAATACATTTTCGAGCAGATAGATGATCAGAATAAGCAGAAACACCAACTATTAGGTACTGTTTGTGCAATAACGTTGTTTAAAGAGTGAGGAACTCACACTTAAAGCTAGAGATAAACTAAAAGTAACATCAACACACCTTTGATAGAATCTGATTTGTTAGGTCTACTGTAAACTCTACTGATGACTTGGTTGCTAAGGAGGCCAGCGTCCATGCTGCGCACCTGTCATGCACCCACACATAACCAGACTTGTCACACAAATCAACCAGATCTGGCTCCTCTTCAAACCCAACACTGGAAAGATCTTCATGGGGTGACTGCCTGTTGTTGGTAGAATTGTTTATTGTGCTGGATTTTCCATCAGGACTTCTTGTGTGTAATAAAGGAGTAAAGAGATTAATTAAGAGCGCTGGTCAATATAACATAATCACATTATCAGTTTTTCAGGGCTTTTCTACGAAATCAATAAGTGTGATGAGCAATTAATTAGGGTCATCCACCTTCAGTGACTACTTAACTCATTTTATCAACTACATACAGCATTAATCTATTTTTGGAAGAGTGATTAACTCCTCTTTCCTCACAGATTACTTCCCAACATTTGGACCATTTTGTTTTTCTCATCAATCTACCAGTACTCATTTTTACACTACAAAGTAACAGCTGCCTTACTGTTTCTGTTCTGGACTTTGAATCCACAACCAGCATCCCTGACCTTTCACATGGGAGTCCTCCCATCCCCTCAGTCTGAATGACTGCACCCCATTCCAGAAATGTTCCATGTTAAAATGGAATCTGAACTTAAAGAGCAAGCTCAGACTGTACTGTGCAATGATGACAAGCAAATTCATGAAGCATTCCAAATTTTTTGTAACCTTATGGTTAGTGCACCAGACTCCTGATCAGGGACATTGCGTTGTGTTCTTAGGTCAGAAACTTTACTCTCATAGTGCCTCTCTCCACCCAGGTGTATAAATGGGTACTGGCTAACTATAGTGCTGGGGGTAACCCTGCTATGGACTAGCATCCCATTCTGGGGGGAGTAGAAGTATGCCTAGTGACTTCATGCTACAGAAACCAGGATAAGCTCCAGCCTGATGGGCCACTTGGCTCATATGCAGACTTTACCTTTACCTTCAGACCATACTATTTATACACTGGGATGGAAAAGGATTTAGTTCATATATACAGCATGAAATGTTTTAGTTGGTGTCAGCACCTGCCAGGTGTTTCCCTGTGGATTTGAGGGCTACGATGCACTGTTGAGTTAGCAGCTTCAGCCCTGTATGTCCAGGAAAATTGCCTGTGATCTTGGAACTCTCCATCACGGGGACTTTTCCGTCCCTGGGAAGGAAGTGAACCACCAGCAGTTGGGTAATGAGAGTGTCTGTAAGCTGAGGTAACATTCTGTTGTTGCTGTGGACTTGTAGAGTGTCTTTGAAAGCCAGATATTCTGCCAAAACATATCAGGTCTCCCTGTCCTAACACACTGTTGTTCACACAGTTACACAAGGCACAACATACTCTGAAATGATAAAAACAATGTGCAAAGTTAATGGATAAATTCTCTAGACTTTCCCTTTCCCTTTATTGGCTTTCTTTTTCTTACTGTCATTTCAAACACAACCAGACTTCTTGAACTATGTAGCTCTCATTCTTATACAAGGAAGTAGACCAAGAATTAATAATAACAATAACAATAACAAAGACAATAAACAATAACAATAATAACAACAATGATAATGATAATAATAAAAATAGCAATATAAGTTTTTTTTATAAAGTGTTACTTACTTACTTACTTACTTACTTACTTACTTACTACTTAAAGAGGGCAGCATGGAATAGTTACAGAAACTAATAAACTTGTGGCCCTCTAAAATAGTGCATCTAACAACTCACCTTTGTGATACACAATTTGATTTACCATCAGAATTGTTCAATCTCTCATCTACTGCAAGTGGACTTCGTTTCTCAGAAATTTCACTTGGAGAAAGCTAAAATTAAAACACCAAATTGAAAAACTCAGCTAAATACTTGAATAGTTAACATTGTTTTCATGCATGTTGTATTTCTTGACTGACTGACTGACTAACTGACAGACAGACAGACAGACAGACAGACAGACAGACAGATAGACAGAGCATCAGTAGAGCATTGAAAGATCTAATCTGGAGGTTGTGGGTTCAAACCCCATGGAGGTCAAATTTTCTATGCCCCATGGGGACTCCCATATTACCTTTAAAAGGGTAACACCCAAGGAGGATTTGGTGTATTGGCAGTATTGCCTACTTCCAGCACCCAAACATTTATCAGGGCTCGAAATTAAAAGACTGTTAGGTCACCTTTTGGCGACTAACTGGAGAAATATAGTCGCCAGATGCAAATTTTCAGTCGCCAGTTGGTATAATTAAAATAATTTTCAGGTTCCGCTTGTTGAAAGTATTTGATATCGTCTGGCATGGCATGGGACACATTCATACAATAAGTATTGTTTTACTCATCCATTTCTTTTTAATAACGTAACACTTTTCATTTAGCGCGGCGGCGCCCAACTTGCATGTTTTGCCGAAAACAAAGATTTACCTAGTCCTAGATTTTAGCATCAAAAATGCTAGCTTCGTTTTCGCGGTAGAAACTGTAGAAATTGTATGCAACTTCTCAGTTTTCGCGTACAATTTCTACAGTTTTAATAAATATATCGTTGTTAAGTTAAGTTTGGTACAGAGAAACTAAAAAAATGCTCGCAGAAAATTGCTAAACTTAAGAAATAAACACACCGTTTTCGTTTCCAACGTGGCTATTTTTATCCCGGAAAGAAATTTGATTGGGGCAGCTGGATTTTGATCATGTGCCACGCAACCACTTCTGAGCAGTGAGCGCGCGTCACGCAATCAACAAAACAACGCTATAAATTGTAAATTATTTTTGCCAAGCTTCATCTACTGTAAACACTTGATTACCCTTGAGCCTAAAGCTAACCTTTTCTTCTCTAAATTGTTATCGTTCAGCGGTCTTTGCAAAATTCTGCGGCTCCTGGGCGGTTCTAAGAGAGAAACTCTAATGGCATTGAAGAAAATATTGCGAACAGAAATCCGTAAAGTTTGAAGGGAATGTGGCTTGTTTATTGCGATTTGGCCCATTCTTTTACGACGAAAGCAAAGCAGGACAAGATAAGATGTTTCTTTTAACTTTAATGCTTTATTGTACTTTCAAATCATGCAAAATCCAGGTCGCCAAGAGAAAAAGTTAGTCGCATTGGCAACCGTATTGGTCGCAATTTCGAGCCCTGCTTATTATAAATTATAATTTCCTACACAGACAGACAGACAGCTGGATGAACTGATTTAAGGTATCATGGTACATGAATTTTTACCAAAAATGCGAAAAATCTTTGGTGCTGTATGATATTTCAATTGTGCACGCGAACACTGTCAATCCACCTGGCATGATACCTTAATAGTTTGTAACATAATTATTATTCAGTTGCTATCTGCAAAAATATCACCAGCTGTTACACTTTGACTCTCTAATGGATTATAATGTCTCTAGAATCCATCCACAAGGCTCAACAAGTTCAATAACATTTGAAGTACAATGCCATACAAGTTGGCATTATTTCACTGTAAAGTAAGGATCACATGATGGGCACTAATTAAAAAACTGTTTTGTCATTACCTTTGGTCTTTTTGGTGAATCTGCCTCAATATCGATATCTTCATCACTATCACTAGAGTAACTAACTGATGAGCAAGTTGACATTGTCCTGTTATAAGTGAAAAAATTAACACAAGCTATTAAATCAAAAGCTTGAAGTGTTAACTGTGGTACATTGCTTTTGCAAATACCTTAAGAATTTAGTGCTTGAACAGTTCAATGTTACTTAACTGATGATTTCATTCATGCTGCAATGAAGGGTTAAAGCGCTGCCTGCCATAATGCTGCCACTTAAAAGGGTTTAGATTAAATGTTTGAGAGTTTTTGACATCTTGACAAAATTCTTATGACTTCCATTTGAACTGGCCAATCAATGTGCAGGACTGTTAGAGGTGACATTTCACTCTGCATCCCTCACATTTTCTAATTTATTTGCAAATTAAAACAGGCCAGGAAAATATCTATAACCTTAATCCAAAACTTCACCGTAAGTGCCAATGGTACAGTGCAGCATAGAGCATTGTAAAAACTGTCAACCTCTGAACCTTAAGTCCATGGTTAGCCATACAGTCTAAAATGCTTGCTTTGTTATCACAAGGATGATTATGTGAGTCTAGGAAACTCAAAATAATCACTCACTCACAGGCGATGACAACACCTCCATAACTTTCCTTAATCTAATCAAACAAGGAAAAAAATCAATACCTGCTTCCATCAAAATCAACTTTTCGCTTTAACCTAGAATTGAAAAAACTTGAATCTTGAATTTCGGGTCTCTTCCTTCCTTGAGAAGAATTGGTATGTGGACAGAAGCAATTATTTTTCTCGCCCAAACTATTTTCATTTGATAAGGATCCTCCATTTGTGTCCTGAAAAAGGATGGGTCCATTAGCTTTGAGCATATAAGCTGAGCTTTAAGTGAACAGAATGCACATTGCAGATGTCATGCACTGTAAGTGATCCATCAGGCTGGTGCTTATCTCCAGTTTCAGTGAAGTGAGTAGGAGTATTTCTGCTTCCCCTTGTATAAGATGTTAGACCATCACAGGGCTACCCCCAACACTAAATATGCCAGTACCCATCTATATACATGTACCAGGGTGAAGAGACGCATTGTCTTTCCCAAGAACACAACAGTGTCCTTTGCCAAGACTCAACCCAGACTGCTCAATCTGGAGATAAGTGCACTAACCAAGTGGTCACTGTACCTCTCTACCAAATAAACAATCTGTTACAAACTACAGTACCGGACAGAAGTAACCTAACAGAAAAATCAACACCGAACGCGTTCTTGGAGCGTTCCAATTAGCGTTCCTTTGGCGTTCCCTTGGCGTTCCCCTAACATTCTGGAACGCAAAACAGAACGCGTTCTAAAGAAAATTTTAGAACGGAAGGAACGCAGGAGCGCGTTCTGAATTTTCTTTATAGAATTTTCAGTAGAACGCGTTCTCGTTAGTTCTTCCCTGAAGACGAGCTTTCCGAAAAGAGCGAGCGAAAGCACAAAAATTAAACCATATGCGCAGTAACCACAAACACAAGATCAGATTTCACGACATCGTTTCTTCAAAGTTAAATACATGGAGGGCCGAAATATTAAAAAAATATTTCAACAAAAAGAACTCAATTGGATGCGTAAAACTGCTCAGAAAACAAGAAATTCCGCACGACAAAATGACTCCCACGAGAGCCGAGAAATTGAATATGTGAAAATGAGTTAATTATCGACTTCGGAGGACAAAACGAAAGCAAATACATCAGAATCCGCGGTTCATTCTTGTACTATAACGGCTTACATTAAAAAAAAAAACAACGGAAAATAAAAGCGAAAGACACATGTAAAAATCAATCTGAAAGCAAGAGATCAAAAATTTAATCACCGAGCGACGAAATATTTACAGCGCTGCGAAAGAAAGATACAAGTTGGAAATCAAAAAGACCGTAAAAACGAGCCCATTATTTTGACATAAATGGTATTTCAACTGTGCTAAATTAGTGCCCATTTAGTTCTTTTCTCAGCTGTTCTGTATTAGCTGAATAAGATTCAAATAAAATATTGAACGAAGCGAATAAACTAAACAAACACACTGCGGAAGTCGCCGTAAATTAAATATGCAGAAATCCAGCGTGCAAACGAAAACACTGTTCACTTTTAATTTCTAAAATTCACAAATAGGCAACCAAATGAAAGAAACGTGACAAGAAGTTCAATAAAAATAAAGTTTCATTCACGATGAGGGGAAAAAAACTTTCTGAAAGCAAAAAAATGACCAAGTTTTGTAAACGTGCTTCCTTGCGTGACCGCATGTTCAAATTATATTCTTCACGCTATTTTGCGGCCAACTTTTCGGTCAGTTTATCGGCCATGGCTTTACCAATAGTTCCAAAAGTCGAATTCATCTTCCAAATAATGTTGTACATTACTATTTTTCTTTACGGAATTCCAGGAAGCTGCTTTAAATCCCGGCTATAAATCTTCGGTCGGTAAGCAAAACTCACTTGAAAGCGAGCGCACCGATTGTGGGAAAAAGTTTGATGACTCAGTACACCTTGATCTTCCATTCTGAAGTAGTTTATTTGGCCCCAGCGCGCTATAATTACGCAAAGGACGAAGTCTGAAACTTAAACTTGATGTAACTGACGAAGAAATGAAGAAAAACGATGAACTTGCTTCGACAGAACTTCAAAGAATTTTGTTAGCACGCTGCAATAACATTACAGGCCCTGCACGAACCATAACTCAGTTCTCAATGGAACACATTCTCGCGTTCTCAATGGAACGCGTTCTCGCGTTCTCAATCGAATGCATTCTTGTTCAGAACGCGCTCCAGCTCACCAGAAATTTTGGCGTTCCTTTGGCATTCCCGCAGCGTTCTATTTCGCGTTCTAATTGCATTCCAGTAACACGTTCCATGTTAGGTTACTTCTGTCCGGTACTGTAAATAACAAATTCTTTATGTAAGAACTGTTAAAATATTTGGATGTTTTTCTCAAGGTCAGCACACACAAGGAGACTAATCCCTGCGACTAGTCCCTGCAACTAGTCCCCTGAAGAGTTAACACAAAAGGACTGGTCACAGGGACTTGCCCCACAAACAGTTTACACAAAGCGTTTTGAAAAGCCAGTAGCAAGGGACTTGTCCAAAAAATTAAAACTGGTTTGAATGTGTGAGACTAGTCGCAAGTTGGTCCCTACGACCAGATTTTGAAGCCAAAAATTCAATGGTCAGTTCACACGATGGGACTTGTCCCCGTGCTTTGTTGCAGGGACTAGTCCCCTCATGTGTGCCATCTTTCAAGGTCAGCAATAATAAACACCAATTATTTGGCAGAGATCTGTAATGGTTAGCATGCTGGGCTCTGGATCATGCGGTACGTTTGATCTCTTGCTAGAGATCATTGTGTTGTGTTCTTGGACAAGACATAGAAATACCCCTAGTTACTTCATGATACAAAACTTAGGATAAGCCCCAACAACGTCTGACACTATGGCCAAAATCACCTGTATCTGTTAATTTTTGTTACAAAATTTTGTACAAATTATGACAAAAAGCAAAACCACAGCAAGATACCAAAACCATGAGGAAAAATAATACCCAAAGTACTCTAGCTAATGCACCCTGAGGACTGAACACCTGGGGCCCGTTTTCTCAAAGATACCAATAAGTTTTCACACCCAGAAAGCCACTGCACAATTTTGAACATTATGATTACAGAGTTGTTTTATTCGTGCATTCTTGATATGAACAGATTTTCCCTTCATACAAGAAGTTTCAGCAGTCTACACTTATCCATTTCAAGATACAGATGAACTAAGGGCCTGTTTACATGGAGGGAGGGTGCCCCAGCTAACTGGGCTACCCGCCTAACTGATCTACCCTGGGAGGGCTAACTTCTCAGATATTTCTTTAGAAAATGCATTGAATTGTTAACATGCTAGACAGGGTAGCCCGCCTACTTGGGGCACCCTGTCTACTTGGCCAGGGCACTCAGCTAGGCAGGATAGCTTTTATCCACGTAAATGGTTTGTGCCGGGCTATCCCAGCTAACCAAGGTGAGATAAGCCACGAAAACAGGGCGGCGCGAGGTGAATGAATTTTTTCGTAGTTACCATTAGTTTTTATAAAAATAACGACACATTTCAAACAAAGTTTGCAAGACATGTTTCGGTCGTGCAACGACCATCTTCAGTTGAGAGTAGAATTAATTTAAGTTACATTTGAATTTATAATATAATGTGTGGTTCCAGAAAATATCCATACCCCCACCACCGAGGGAATTGGAAATTCCGAAGGGGAGGTGGGGTCAAAGACCCAGGAAATTCCAGAGGGGAGGGGATTTCTATGATCGAGTTAGTTTCCAGAGGGATTCGAGAGGTCCTTTGATTCAATACGGATTTGAGTGTCGATCAAGCTGTTCAAAAATCCTTTCTTACCTACTAAGTAGAACTTTCACATGAAAAATAGTGGCTTGTATACTTGTATTTGACTCGCATAATATTTCAAATACATTTTCTTTCTTCAAAAAGTACTTTGGAAGCTAACAAATGCGAAGAACGTGCCGTTGCCATGGAAATGGCCGCCATTACTTGTTACCAGTCCACATGGAATCACCCTCTGGACCGAAAGGCACTGGAGACTAGCCTAGTGTTTTCGCATCGGTCTTCGAAGTGTCAGTCGATTTCGTTCTTGAAAATTAGTTTCTTCATAAAGGTAGAAATGATGTTACGATTTCCCAAACTTGAGAATTTCTTATCCCTGTTTATCTCTGTCTATTTGTATGTAATTTTGCTGCAAAATTGGCTTTCGTTCCGAGTCTGTTGGCGATCGTGTTCGCAGTAAAAGTACGGTGTAAATTTCATCCACACTCATTTTATCAGTCCTTCTATGGAAATTGTACCACATTTACAAAGGAAGGTAATTTGACAAGTTAACATTTTATCTTTTCTTTTAAAGCATGTTTCACTAAATTGCCGAACGGTTTCTTTGCTAGTATCTTCAGATATAGATGTTACAATCGATCGAGAATATTAGTAGTTATGTGCAATGCAAATCGCTAAATGTTTGGAGTGTTTACTTTTACTTTAACACACTTTCTTGCCAAAACTATTTTTTCCAGAGGGTATGGCGGTGTACAAAATAGTAGTGGAAATTCCGGAGGGGTGGGGGGGTTATTTTAGCGGTCAAAAAATGGAAATTCCGAGGAGGAGGGGGGGCTTACGTGAAATTCCCTCCGTGGTGGGGGTATGGATATTTTCTGGAACTACACAATGCTAAACAAAGATAAATAACCACGTGAAATAAAATTGGGAATCTAACAAAATAGCCAGAGGTAACAAAAGAGTGTACAATAGTAATGTGCTAATTAGAATGAGAGAGTTGAATTAACGTGATATAATTGCTTGTTTAAAGAAGCCAGTGTTATCTGCAAACAGAATGACAGTCAGTCTGAAGAGATCAATGTAATAGATGAGTCTCAGGCAGAGAACAGGCCTGTGCCCGTGCAGGAAGCTAAAATGAGATGAAAAAAGTTTCTGTGGTGGGCCATTTTGTTTGTTGTGCTTAGCGGCCCCTAGCCTGCGAGCAAGCTCTCTATTTGGTCTCACATGAGATTTATTTTGGGCGCGAGCAGCAAGCGGCGACTTAAGAGAGCCGCGAGAGGATTGGGGTGGGGTGAGCTAGGGAGAGCTTACCGCCATGACTGAAGAATTTACATTCCTGCCCCGGAAACTACAGGATAGCGTGGTGGATTAAATTTCACCGGAAGTTTAAAATTTGACAAGAGCTTGTCAATCAAGCCGCGCAAGCAGTTGGAAATCGACATGGCAGACAAGCAGTTGGATGCCTGTATTCCAGAGGTTGCGAGGAAATTTCAGGCCACAGCAAACGTTCGGCTCACACTGAGAGAATAGCAAGTTACAGCAGTGAAAAGTTAGCTTTTAAATCATGGCATTCTTGCCGTACTTCCCACAGGATATGGAAAAAGTTTAATCTTCCAATCTTTTGTGATGGCGAAAGAGCTGCTAAACAGTGCGAAAGCTTGTGTTTGGTAATATGTCCAGCATTATTCAAGATCAGATCGCCGAGGCAAAAGCACTGGGGACTACTTGTATATCTCTCCACGACTTAGAAGAGGTTACCACCATTTTCGTTGATACATGACTTTGGAAAACAAAGCACCTGCTGAAACGTTTCCAAAATTTCCGTCAGTCTTGCGTGTTATCGACAGATCAGATCTAAATCCACCAATCACAGCAACTAGTGAGACCGTCAGACCTTCTTTAGGTCAAGCTAGCGGGCTGTGATTGGTGGATTTCGATCTGATCTGTCGATAACATGTATGATTGACAGAAATTTTGGAAACATTTCCGCAGGTGTTTCATTTTCGAAAGTTGCATATCAACGAAAACGGTGGTAAGCAAAATACCTTTCAACTTGTTTTCTTCAGCAGAGCGAACGATGGAGAAAGACTTCAGGAACTTAATGAAAGATAATTCGTCTCTTTTGCACAAGTGTTTATGGTATCATTGTTGATGACAGCCCCACAGAAGACAGCGCTTTGATCTTTCTTCTCCACATACATCCGTCTCTTGGCTATCACGGTACAAAGCACATGTAACAAACGAATACAGCTGATGTAATGTCCTTATTTTTCATCCTCAAGCACTACAAACTCGGTCTGATTTTCCTTCACACTGTTTCAATGTCAACCCTATTTTTCACACTGCTTTGCTAGGACAACACCGATCGAGCCTTTTTGCTTTGAAGGTTGAAACAAATTTTCTGTTCCAATTTGACAGGCCTGGCTTCTGTACTGAACTTTAAAGGAACAACCGAAGAGTTGACAGAAATCCTTTACCAAGGGAAAAACAGCATTTCTTCTTCGCCCAACTTTCTTTTTCGGAGTAAGTTCCGACATTATTTTCACACGTTTCCACCTCCAGGAATGCAATTCAGCACATTTCTACATTTGCCGTGAAGGTTTCAATTTGCCGCAAAAATTGATTGATGCATGTCATTTTCAGCCAATGGGATTTTGCAAAGTAGAAATGAAAATTCTTCAGTCATAGCGGCAAGCTCTCCTTATTTCTCCCCCCGCCCCAATCCTCTCGCGGCTCTCTTTGACCGCCGCTCACTGCTCGCGCCCAAAATAAATCTCGCGCGAGACCCAAATAGAGAGTTTGCTTGCAGGCTAAGCGGCCCCTCAAAAGATTGCTCACACAGCCCACTCACTGTCCCGGTTAGGCAAGTTGCATGTTAAGGCAGGCTATTTATCAACCCTTCCAGCTGGGTAGCGCAATTAGCTGGGGCACCCTCCCTCCATGTAAACAGGCCCTAAGATGGCTTTATGGGCCCCGAAACATTTCCACGGCTTTGAGAGAGAGGTCCCCCAAAGTGCTCAATGAATTCCTTACCTCATCACTCTTATGGCTGCTGTCTACTTCTGTTTGAACAAAAAAGGTAACAAAAACTTAGCAACAAGCACACAAAATTTGGATGTAGCACATAGTTGAAAAACATTTGTTACAGGCTAAAATCTGAAATCTGAAATCGTAAATAGTAAAACTGAATGCCCTAGTTGGAATCAGTATATGCTTAAATTGGTACTATAATCAGAAAATCGTTTCCCTTTTTTCTTCAGATTTTTAAAGCGTGTTTGCGTAACACCTAACTGGTAAAATTTTGAGCTTCAAGTTTTATTCGGAGACTGCATATTTTGAGTGTAAGTTTTGGATTTAACGGTCCGCCATTACTCATGTTCAAAACTGACTCATAGGACATTAGACGGCTGGATCTAGAGAAAATGACATCACTTACTCACTAGCTTAAGATTTCAGCATGTAAACGCATTTTATTATACATGCAAAACACAAGTTTAAAAGTCTGAAAGCCCAAAACTCCTGTGCTGCATATTAATTCAGCCGCATACACGCACAATGCACTCTTAAACTAGTGAGTCTTTGACGTCATTAGACATTTTCTCCTCGACCCAGCTCTCTCAAGATTTTAAAGTTAGTAATGGCGGACCAATAAATAAGGAAATTTCAGTTAAAATAAACAGATGTCTTTTTGAAATCAGAACTTAAAACTTGGGTCAGTTAGTGTTTAGTTAACACAGTTTTGAAATCCAAAGAAAAAAAGAATTATTTTTTTGGTCGTAGTACCACTTTAAAGGTTACTCAGTATTGCATTGGGTATCCCTACTGCCCACAATTTTCATGTCGTAAGCGCATGCAAATGAGCCTGTGCAGGTACCCTATGACAGAAATTCCTCTCAAGTTGAGCTCGATAGTGAAATAAATGCTCATTTTTTTTAAATGAGCATGGCAACCTATATTTTTTATTGTGCAATAATAGTGTACATATTATCCTCCATAATTTCAAAAAAAAAGGAAAAAATATCAGAGAGAAAAAAGATATACTGAGTGCACAAAACCATTACTCTGTGATGCAAATTATTGCGAAAACAACGACTCTACAAAAACTCTATGTCCACGTCATTTTAAATAGTGTGATTTTTCCTCAAATTTTATATGATATTGTTCTATATGCTCAACACTTTCTACCTGTCAAGTTTTTTCCCCAAGTATTACTTTAATTAACTGCGTTTCGAGCTACCACAAAATGTAATGTGGACTGATGAATAACATGCATGATTAGGAGTACAGGCATAAATGGGGTAAGTTTGGCCCATCACATGTCTTAAGCAAGAATGGTAAGCAATCGTTTTTATTGTATTTTTTTTAACATTGAGCTTGGTAGAGAACATCCAGGGAAAGTTTCCAAAAACTTCATTGGCAACTTCTATTTCTTCAAGGAATCACCTTAACATATCAAAATTTAAAACAAATCAAACCTGAACTGCTATGTGATTTATGTGAATTTCCATACAACGAAGCTCTGAACCAATCTAAAAACAAAAACAAAAACTCTTGAAATTAAAAAACATGTTCCATCATCTTGATAATAAATTTAAAACCAAATATGTTTATAGCCAGTTATAGAACAAAGAGAGTGGTTTCTACTCAGAGAATTGTGTTGGCCAAAAAAAATCCGTACTCCAATGTCTAAAGAGGACATTGGCAAATTCCGAAGGGGTGGGGTGGGGTCATCATCATCATCATCATCATCATCATCTCTCCTCTATGCCAGTAGGTGTATAAGGCTTCCTCCGCAGAGCCTAGGGAGGGGGGTCAAAGACATTGGATATTCTAGTGGGGAGGAGGAATGGATACATAAATAAATTATGGTTACAAGTTTTATTTTACACTGGATAGAAATTGTTTTAGGAGTGTACTGTGAAAGATAAGTACAATCTAGAAGAGGGATTTTAATCTGAAGTGTTTTACAAGAAGTCAAAATAAATACAACTTGGTAATTTATAAACGGTTGATTGGTATGATCTTGATAAAGTCACAGATAACACAGCAGATCATTGTGTTAGGCCTCAAGGTGGCTCTGAAAACACCTGTATATCCATTAAGCATCGGGAGCAACAATGAAGGATTTTAATTAACAGTGCACATATTTGGAGCTAACAACTTGCATGCTCTTTTGGTTAACAAGTTATTAAGGGAATCAAACCCTATTCAAGTTTTGGAAATAAGTGGAAACAATTATTTCAAGATAACAGCTGAAAACATGTACACACACGAGTTAACACATGCAAGTTAGAATACCATTCATTCATCTATTACATAATGAAACAAAGCCATAAAAACAATGAAGCAACATGGAACCTATTGATTTGACCACTAATGATGTATTTTGCTTCTTGTATTGTTTGTAACACAAAACCACAAAAACATGTGTCCCTTCTAAATTGCTATGATATTGGTGACCTGGTCCAATATGTATTTTTGCATAGCACTGGATCCACACTATAATGAATGTCACTAACAAACTACATTTGTATCAACTGAGTTTAGCCAGAGCGATTGGTGGTTTTAGACAAAGAAATTAACAGTACTTTTTAAGAACCCTGGTTTTAAACCCAAAGGGGACAAATATCAAGGTGCTTTGTAGAAGCTGGTAACCAGTTATTCAACAAAGTCATTGTGACACCATTGTTACTACCTATTTTCAATCATCATTTTCACCCACTACTTGCAAGTATTATCAAAATTTGTTGCCAAATTATGTTCACATTTTATCTGCATTGCATCACATATAGGCAACTATTACCTTTAGTTACTACATTTTTTTTGTTTAGATGTACCTATGAAATAAAAAGCACTTCATAGCCTGTTCTAAAGTATTTTGAGAAGTTTTTTTCAATTGCAAAACTTTCATAACTTTCACTGTCAACAAGTAAACTGGTTATGAATAAAAATCATTACAACTTTAGTGAATTCTAAGAGTAGTGTGTGTGTCACAAACATATACTTTTGTATAATGAAGGGGTGTCTCCAGCAAAAATGGCAAAATACCAATAAATGGGGTGGCTGAGGGGTATACAGTGAAAACAATTAACTACTGTTTGAATAGCCTACGTAGTGATGGGGTGTCTTTAAAACACAAACTCTAAAACAATCACCCAAAGACCCTAAGATCCTGACACCCCAAAACTCTAAAACAAAGACCACAAAAAGTCTAAAATGAATATAAGACCCCCTTATTCTCTAAAGCATTTTCACCTATGGTGAAGTTTTTCACCTTCTTTATTTGGCCAGTTGCATTAATCAACTCAAGATTATATAGAGCCATGCAAACACCTTTCTCACATACCTGGTGGCTGAACTCTTTCATAATGATATGGGTTAACACAAACTTTTTCACGTTTTGTATCATAACCATTCTGGCAAAATTCTTTATGCCGCATCTCCATCTTGTGCACATCAGGCCATCTCCAGAGACGAGCATAGATAACATGTGGAAAGTCTTTCTTGTCCCCAACTTGCAACCTTCCATCCATGGTTCTTTGCACAGTGACACATTTTGACGGTTGCCGCCCCTTAGAAGTTATCGCTACTATCAGTGAGTCCAGCTCGAAGAATTTCTTTTTAAGTTTCTTCACCAAGGATTCAATAGCCCGCCGACTAAAGCTCTCTGCATCAGTGCTTTGATGCCTGTAAACAGCATGCCAAAGTAAATTGCGCACAATGATAGGACATGGATCTGCAGAACATGGAATATTACTTGGTCCTGGTATTGAGTTGCTAGGTCCAGCCTCCAGATACTTTGGTTGATCATATGTTGTGACTGGCTGAGGTGGGCTTTCTTTTAATACAGATAATGCACATTTGTCACAGTTTGGAGATGTTGCTTTCACAGAAAGAGTTGCAGCTGCAACAGGGAAGGAAAAGATCATATTTTGTTCACATCTAAAGATACATTATCTCTACATATCACTCCAGGAACATCTTGCAGTACTGGAAATAACTGTCATCATCAGACTTCATCTGACCAAATTTGTGAAATTGTCAACTAATTTTACAAACATGATTTTACATCATACCTAAGCATGAGGATGACCTAGCTTTTTGTGCTGACGATCTTGTTTGTACACCATTAATTGTTTTGAAACTTGTTAGAAATCACAAATAATAGTGATTCATGGTTTGTTTCAATTGATATCTTCCCCAGAATTGAAAGTTGCCCCATATAACCTTATATATGCCTATTGATTGAGTCATTAGATTATTTGTGCACACAACTAGGTAATACATGTCCGACTAAAGTAGTGTGTCAAGCCAAAACAGACATTTGAAAGCTCATCACACAAATTTGTGTTCATTAATTATAATTCAAACAAATAAATAACTGTATAGTAAATACTAATCTTGTAGTAGCATTAATTTTACCGCAATTGCTTTGCCATTCACAGTGTAACAAAAACTCAATTTTAATAACTTAACAAGAAACTTCATGATGAAACTCCACGGCAAACTCTACGAAATAAATAAAAACATCCTAATCATTTTCCTCAAAATTTTCTCACATATGAGAATGCCACAAACTCTAAAAGGCACATCCAGTATTCAAGTCTCTGTCTGTCTCGCAATATTCAAGGACCGTGAAATTGAAAGATGTCTATCTATGATGTAGTGAATGTCTACATTCTAGTGTTGTCAAGTTCACCTCAATTATATTCCATGCAAAACATCTCATCATCACTTTGGTAGCTACCGTACATCGTAAGCACACACAAATAAAAAACATAACCAACATAATCTCTCAGTGTGATCCAGAACACACAGTTAGTAACATATTTTATGCATTCATTGCGGCAAATTCAGAGCTTAATTTTCCGCTTGAATTCTGCTTGCATGCGTGATATTCCATATATTAACTTCAAAATCCTGTCTAGTCTCCTTACTCTAACTGCTCTTTGACATTGTCATATGATGATCCCCTCTCAAGGTAGTCAAAGATATCATTTAGCTAACTGCAAATATCACAATTTGCCAATTTTCCCATCTCCTCACAAAAGAATGTGAGAGCGCAAGACCTTTTGGAAGTAACGATATATATGCATCAGGTGCATGTTTTTCCCGTCACTCTCTTTGCGTGACTTGGATACGCACTGATTCAGACATGGATACCGACAGTATGAATATGCAACATATGGTTCAGACAAATGTAACACATGCATGATTTATATGTTCACGATGTCATGTCTGAGCTTAAAATAACCCTGCCATATATAAAAAGCTCATCACAATGCATACAATTGAGATTAGTCCGCGAACATCAGTCCTAATCAGAGGCAAACTGAAACACTATCACAGCGCAAATTAATGTTACAAAAATACACTGTATTATTATAATTAACCTCCTTGGTTTGACAGTTAAAATTACAGACTTGTCATCTGCCCGTCATCTGACCTTCAGGCAGTTGAGTAAAATATTTGCTGATGTCTTTCATTGCTGTCCAAGTAAAACAACTTGTCAAAAATTACTACTGCCTCACTTAAGGCTAGGAAAATTCTAAACAAGTGGGCCAGGTGAAAGTTCTGCTCTCGGGACTAAAAATAACTTGAGCAAGAGATCTATACTTTAACAAACAAGTGATATCTGTAGTTTGACATTTGACACCAGAACATTTAAAATTGCACCCAGACATCTGTAGCGGAAATGTTTCACAAAACCCATTTACATCAAATTACATAGTAAATGTTTCAGCTAATGGAAATTGAAAACCACAAATTCCCTTCTTAAGAAAACTGACAGATTAAGGAATTGACACAAGTGTGATTGTCAGTGATGCATGAAAAGTTTATGTCCGTAATGTCTGTTCAAGCTGCATAAAAATATTTCACTTGCATTTCTTGACCTAATAGAAGTATCTCTTTGTTCACATTTTCAAGCTTAATAACCAATATCACACATACCAAACATATTAAACATATTACAAACAAACCTCTACTCTACTCTGAAATGACAACAGTGATTACAATCGTCTGGTGCACTTGTCTGCCGTACATGTATATTCCCAACCAAGCATATTTCTGACTGAAACATAACTGTCTGACCACGGTACTGTTTAATCCAAGCTATACTTCATTACATGATTACTCTAACACAGTACTGTTTGAAATGAACAAATGGAATACTACTTTATAATAAAATTCCATGTCCTAAAATTTATTTGTACATAAAATGGATGGCAAATACAAAAAATCAAACGCTCTTAACTATCCTAATGAACAGATAAGCAAACAGAAAATCATGGATTAAAGGACTAATTATCAAGCAATGCATAGTTTTTGAAGTTAGATTTTATAATAACTCAAAACTCAAAGTTACATGAGGAGAAACCAACTATCTTCACTCCATGTGAATGCAACAATATGGCTTAACCAAAATACTCTGTATTGTGACACAAATTTAAAGTTTAAGTCTTAGATTGTGCTCCCTACAAAAGCAACCCTACAAGGAACCGTAGATTCAGATCATTTTAATATAACTTACAAAACGATAAATCATTTTCCACAAATATGAAAGACATCATTTATGAAAAAAATGACATAGATTTCACGTTCAACTGGCCAAAAGAATCCTTCGTCGATAAAAATAACCTTACCAAGCAACCGCACTTTTTTACAAAAAAGTGTTCAGGGAAGATTTACAAATTAAAAAGTAACTTTCTAAAATTTGCTTTCACAAGATCCTGAGAAAAAGGTGAAAATTTCAGCAACAAAAAAAGGTGAAACTTGCACCACCTGCACGTAATGAATAATATACGTTGCCCCTCCCAAAAAGGAAAAGTATTTCCTTTTCAACGTAAGACAACACCTTTCACAGTTGAACACCAACAGGTAACACTTTATACACCACCGTCATGCTGTCACAATTTTAAGCTTTCCAATCTCAGTTCACCCGAATATTGGCAACAATACAAAAACCCACATGTATATTTCATGTGTGATTCCGGATTGGTTACAACAACAAGGACTTCCAGAGTCATTTGAGATGAAGACATTTAAAAATATTCACATTTCATTCAGAGTAGCCAAGATTATTTAACTATAAAAAAAGAAAGGAAACATAGCTTTTGAAAAATAAAAGCTCTCACATATTGAACAAAGTTTGAAAATTAGTCACAAATCATCTATGCGACAAACAATCCAATCATTCAAAAAACTACCCATGCAAAAAACAAACAAGCAATGGTTTCCGCCTTCTTGATAGCTGAAACAAAGCAATTTTGGGTTGCTTGCCCAGATTTTATCATAACAACATGTTCTACCCTAGATTGCATTGTCGTGATCAGTAGGTGTGGAGATCACAGGTCACAAGAAATATACTTGAAAACTTGAAACCAAGCAAAATAACCAGACACTTGTGTCAAAAATTGATCTCTAACAAAAATTCTGTCTCAAATTTTTACTCATCCCAGACAATGCCAAACTTGCTGGTATCAAGTACAACCTCAAATGTAATCTTTAATTGCAAGTTTTCAGTATTCAGACATTCTGAAAAAAAAAACACCAGTAAAGAATCATTTGATTTGTTTTACTTCTATATTTTTTGCATACACTCATTGCTGGGAGAACACTTTAAAAAAAATTGACCATTTCATGAGTATTCTTACAAACACGATTTAAAGCTAAGGAAAGCAAATAAATTACCACTTTTCAGGTTAAAGATAATTTATTTTGCCACAGGCAATGTCGAGTCATGGGTACAAACAATTGTTAATTTTGAACATTCTTTTCCGATTTACAATATTAGGAATGTGATCTCTTATTGTGAAAGTCACGCCACATTTATTATCTTGGGACTTCAGATACAGGGATGGGAAAAACAACAAGACAATGCCAAACAATAATTGAAGACTTGTACCACTAGTGTGTCTACAGTGCTGGTTTTGATCCCCCAGGGTTGAAAATAGAAATGATGTAAACAAAAGAAGCCGCCGCATCGAACATATGGAGCGAAAGTAAGCCATAAGAAGCACAAAAGTACTTCAAATACCACATTTCATCTCAAAAATCGAACAAGAAACTTTTACGGAGAAAAAACGTTTTCGTGCCGCGCGAACGAACACTAATTTTAATTACGTGACATGAAACCGACCAAGCAATTTGAATACAACCTACGTGGCTTTTGTGGTTTTGTTTGTCAAGAGATGAAAAATATTAATGACGACAAAGTTGTCATTCGAATTTCTACGGGTAACATGCTCGAGGAAATCATTTAGAAAACAATTTGAGAAAGAGCCGAAGCAAAGCGATTTTTTGCAATCGAAAAACCAGAATTTCGCGACAAAATTAATCACCCTCCAAACGTCAAACACACAATTACAAACAATAAGCGTTGTCAGAAATGGCATTCTAAATTTCAAAAGGCATTCCGCGCTCCAAAATCTGTACGGCCAAGAACACGCATGGCGTGCTTTTCGCTCATAAACATGGCGTGAATGTAATCCCTTACAAAACTGATTGCGAACTGTCGATAATTTTCACGCTAACGTCTAGACAGTCAAAGAGACTGAAATAAAAATATATTCAAATGACGCATTCATGAATACTAATTAGGTATTCTGTTTACTCCTTGACTGAAGCACGTTCACTGTTCTCAGTGTGTTTTTTGGCTAAAAAATTGGTTCCAAATAGCGCGCGCGCCCGCCAAGGCCTTAGACAAAAATAAATTCACGTCCCAAAATAAATTAGAGCCAAAGCAGACGACATTTCAGACGTTTTCAGACAAGAAACGTTCCAGCCAGACAATGACCACTAACCAACAATAATACTTAAACAAAACCCAGACAAAATAATTCTCTTGCCCCACACGAAACGATCGCCAGTCATTTGGCGTGATTCAGAGCTCAGGCCGTCTGAGACAAAGTCTGGCTGGCGGTCGCAGCAAAATCGCGCGAAAAATCGGCCAAAAAACGAAGCGACTTTCAACTAGAAATTAAAAATGCAAAATAGCCGCTGGCTCGTTATCCAAACAATGGCGAAGCTTACAAGAAACCCACTCCCAAGGAAATTTGCATTTCGCTCTTTGACAAGTTTATCGCTGATGAATTCGTGAAGCGAATAATGTACAACAGAATGAACGCAATGTTCAAGCAAAAACAATCGCACGGTACGGAAAGTTGGAGAGCTGTACGCTTTCCTAAAGGTCAGAATGATCTTATTACGACAATACGGTCGAATGATTCGATCAGATGTCGGAAGGAAACATTGAGTGAATTACAAAAATATTACCCCCGATCGAGATGCTACAGAAAAAGTTCTGTTTTAATTTCTCTGATAGAACGAACATAAAAAACATCTCTGGTAAGGTCATTTGCTAGAATTAACTTAAATTATGCAGGTTAAGTACGCTGCACACTGAACAAATGTCACATATCATGGCGTTGGTTTGAGTTTTGTTATCACGTACGTTCATATACTGTGCGTGCGTTCACTTGGTCTCTCTTGCCCTACATGACATCACACAATTGACCCAACATACAACCTTCAAAAATGAAAAAAAAATCACCCTTACCGGCTGGACTGCGAATTCTCTCATAATGATACGGATTGACACAAACACTCTCGTACTTCAAATCATAACCGTATCGGCAAAATTCCAAATGTTTCATCTCCATTTTTTGAATGTCGGGCCATCGCCACAACCGAGCGTAGATCACATGCGGAAAGCCCTTGCGCTCACAAACTTGAAGTCTGCCATCTAAAGTTCTCTGAATCGTAACACATTTTGACGACTTCGATCCTTTAGTCGTGATAGCAGTGATCAGAGAGTCGAGCTCTTCAGACTTCTTTCGAAGTTTTTTCACCAGCGATTCGATGGCTCTCTTTGCAAATTTCTCAGTTTCGCCTCCTTGGCGATGGCAAGTTGTATGACACATAAGATTTAACACGATGCTTAAATTCGCATCGGCAGAGCTCGGTCCTCTCTTCGGGGAAGCCGATTGCACCAAGGTTTTCTCCATTGCCCTGTCCTTCGATAGTCCTCATTTCATCGTCGATAGTTCAAAATTCAAGAAGGTTCCCTCCGCCAAAACCCCACGAACCTTCCTTCCCAAACAACTCTATATGCGCAGAACAAGTTCAGATTGAACCCAGTACGGTCATGTCATAGCAAGCCTCTTGTCCAATCACATCACTCAGAAAACGATAGCAATTAATCCTTACACGCGTTCCTGTCAATCACTTTGACTGAAAGGCGATGGTAAACAATGCATTTTCTCGTCTTGGTACTTTCAGGCTAGAGACACGAAAAAAAAAAACTGGACTAAATTATTGTCAAGAGACACGTTTCTCCCGAACACTTGTTTAAATAGAATAATCCATTATTTACTTAGACTAAACGGGCCATCTCGGTTCGACTGTGTTGTGACACGTTTTCACGGGTTTTCACGTACGAATTAGAAGTTTCCGGACTTTGTTACCCACGTTCTCTTCAACCTGTAAATTGCAATTTTATAAACGTTTCTTGACGCCCACTCCTTTGAAATGAAACCTTCCCGAGTAATATTCGTCCCGTATTACTGTAAACCAAAACTTCTTTTTCGAAAATAAAAAACCAGCTTGACGGGTGTTCCACGCCAGAGAAAGCCGTATTAGAATGCTAATTTTATCTTCAAAGCTTTGGCAACTAAATTTCACTCCCTTCTGGTTTCGGCACCTTAAAAGAGGAAAAAACCAAGTGATTTGGCACTCTTAAAGCATGTGTGTTTTTTTCGCCCCCGCATTCTCTTTTCGTCCATTTAATCAACGTATATCGGAACAACAATGACGGTGTCACTTGGCGAGAGCTGAAGCGATATGAATTCAACTCGGCTAAAAAGCGGCGGAGAAAAGAAATGACCCATTTGAAATGTTTCATATATAATATCGGATCTTTTTTATTAATCTATGGTCAAAAACTTAAAGAAATTTTTGTCTCATTTAGTTCTGGATCATTAGGGGCCAATATTTACATCGGTTAGTTCGAAGCGAAAATTCATTTGTACCAGGGCTAAAATCTAATTTCAAAACGAAGAGAAATATCGAAATCTTCTGTCCCATTTATTTTATCTTCAAGGTGTTCCTTGTACATTTGCACCGGGCGACAAAGTTGGCTATATATTATGAAGTAAAATATCAACAAAAGTGATGTTCGTGTTTTTGTAGGCAGCTTCTGACAGCGTTGTTTAAAAACACAGTTT
Organism: Platygyra sinensis; assembly: GCA_019787425.1. Lineage (NCBI taxonomy): Eukaryota > Metazoa > Cnidaria > Anthozoa > Scleractinia > Merulinidae > Platygyra > Platygyra sinensis. The sequence goes on along the minus strand of JAHPZR010020436.1, from coordinate 64,536 downwards.
CACTGTGCTGTCATAGTCACGCGAGCTCCTAGCACGTATGCGTCAGTCCAGGTGTAGTCTGAAATTTCAAAAGTCAGATTTGTCTCGTCTAATCGCTTTTCTGGGAGGTACAATTTATGGTTCCGAATACTAACGTCTGGCCGTCTTGTTTGTCTGTCTGGAATTTGAGTGTGTCTGCTTTCGGCCATATTTTCGTCGCGCTCCGTGGGGGACTAAGAATTTGTCTTGCGAGGGCAGGGTGGGCTCCGGCAGAGAAGAGCGTTGCTTTATTACTTCGCCATAACAACAGTTGCTCAAAGTTGAAATTCTCTGCCATACAAAAGCATTAAATTGACTAGCGTGCATTCGCTTTTGTTTGCACGGGACAGGCGCCGGCGGCCAGGCACGAATATCATCCAGTATCTTAAATCACAAAGCCGGCGGTTTATCACAAACGAAGAAGTTCATTGTAAAGGTGCATATGGCATGGAGTCGTAAAAAGGAAGGTTGAAATCAATATCGAGGCTTTTTCTTTCCATGCTTATCCAAGAACTCGACAAGCAGTCTGCCTTTGTAGTATTGTTTTATTTTGAGCCACGTAGACCGGATGTGCTTGTTTCCGTTTTCACATAACTTGGCCATTGAGGGAAGCCCTTGGAATGCAGTCTAAACTTGCCTTGGAGTGTAGAATGATGCAAGTACACTTAAAGCCTGCTACACCCGCTACAACACTTGCTTTAATAATTTCTTGTGTTGGAGACAAAAGAACAAACAACACACAAGCTACGGAAGCTTTGAAGTGTATTATTAAGAGTTTACCGCAACCTTGGCCCCGGTGTCATTTATTTCGGCCTCAGTCGTTTGAAGTTCAGAGGACTAAAGTGATGAAAATACCCGAAACTCCACGCATGTTTTTACATTGTTCAATTGGAAGCAATGCTGCGAAAGCTTAAAATTCAAGTGTCAAATTCGTCTTTCCCTCCGCGATTACAACAAAATAAAATTGAATCAGGAGACCTCTTCGGTAACCAGCAAGGCGATCAATCAAGCGAAGAGAAAACCTTTTTAAAAAGGTTACCTAACCCCGCATCGGCAGAGATCACGCAGTGCATGGACCTCAACTGGAGGCGTTCCGTGTCAGCTGACCTCTTCCAGATTGACAAGGCGTTTCCCGAATGGAACAAAACAACAACAATCTGAACGAGAATAATAAAAGCGCAAAAACTATGTTAAGTAGACTGACAACAGCAGGGCAACAGCAACAATCTAAATTAATGAATTCAATTAATATTTACTGGAATTTGTGGAATTTATGGAACCTTTTCATGAGACAGTCAAAAGGACCCTCTAAAGTTATTTTAGTTGGTATTGTGTGATCGTCCGGTTGAGGGTAGTTCTGAAAAGAACTGCTGTTGGTGACTGACCATTTACTAATGTTAAAGTTATGTTATTACGGTGACCTGTCACAACCTTTGCGAAAGAGGTGAAGGGTTCGCAGAACAAAGGGTTGTCGTCTTCATTGGACAAACATGCTGCATTTTACTTTTCCAATTTTTTTTTGTTAACAAACTGTTTACCGCCCACAATATACCGGAGATTAATAACGGCGACGATCAAACCACGGTGACCAGGGTTTTACCAGCTTCTTTGACCACAGGAACCATACTATAGAGAACATAGAACTTTATCGACGACGGCTGATAGTTCTAACCACACTCCAGCTTCTAAGCCAAGGTTCATTTATCACCCAACTATGTTGCATTTCTTCTGTCATTTTTCGGCCAGCCAATCTAAGATTTGGGGGCCCTCCTTTCTATGAAGTGCCATCTCCCCCGGAAAATTAATATAATTTCACTTTCTGCCATCACTATTATTATATGGAATTGTTAAGTCGGTGAACTGAGCCTAAAAGTGACTTTTTATGTCGGTTTTCGGAGCTGGTGCAGGTGGTACAATTGTATAAACAAAAAGTCTTCGAGAGATGACATAAAAATTTCATGCGGTCCGCCATACACACGTTTTGTAAAAGATTAAAATCGAAACAATACTATGAAATTAAAACTGTCGCGAAACACGCTGCAAAAAAAAGGTCTTGATGGATTTTCAAGGATGTTTCAAACAAGCAGATGGCTTTTCAAATTCAAACACAATGTATTTAACCCAACGTAAAACTCAAAACAATTTGCAATTACAGTGAAAATGTATCTCTATGTAACAGGTAACAGGTAATAGATGGAAAAAGTGACTCTTTAAGGTCCGACTCTACCATCTTCTATATTCCGTGCACACCTATAAGAGGTCTGAAGACATAATTGAGGTCCTTGGCTGTCATGACAAAAAGCTTCGAGTTTCTGTCCGTCAATCGCTTGTCCAAGATAATTGGAAAAGATGTAAGGCGACATCTTGTCTTAAACAACATGCATCTTCGTCAATACGGCGCCCTGAAATTAAGGAACGTCAAATATCGCTGTACTTCAAAAACGACACCTGTCTATCTCGGCAGAGAGGATCTCTGACAAATGCCCGAGAAATCTTCCCTGCGTTTCGAGCTCAGTTTTTTAATGTCTATTCTCACATTAACCTGTCCAGCACCAAACCCTTATTACCGATTCTTGCTAAGCACCTCCTTTCTTTTGTTTCAGGCTTTTGTTTCGTGCTCGCTATGAAGAAAATAATTAGCGACAGCTTCTCGCTGAACTGAATATATTAACACCACCAAATCGTGAGCGTGTGTAAGTTATTTCGCCCATGGCGATAAACTATTTTTCAGTCGACCTTCACGAAAAAAATCGTTAACTGGGATAATTTCAAAGCACGCCGATCGCAAGTGGAAGCTCTTATCTTAATCGATCTCCGTCATTCGTTAAGTGCTTCGCAGCAGAAAATTCGGTAATATGCTTCGAGCACGCAAGCACCTAATGTGTTTAAACCGCGCGCATTCACTTGAACGCTGTGACAAGTTGAATGCCACCAAACTCGATTTAACACCACACGCGATCATTCCCCCACAATGTGTACCAGCCTTTGGAAGAAGCCGATTTAAGCGCATTCACCGACACTCACACCACCGTCACAACTTGAATAATTTTTCAAAGCAGGTTTTTTTGTCAAACTAGTCGGAACCCCCCGTAGTTGTCAAGTTTTCTCTTTCTTGTTAAGGCAGCTCGCTCCCAATTAATGAGCAAAAGAGAAACCCCTTCCTGTCGCCGATATTGTTGTGACATGTATAAACAAGAGTCAATTATGTTTCCTCGGTATTTCTTAAAAATAATAGCCTTCAAGTCTACACAGATACATTCAGCGAATAACTTGACAACTCGCAAGTTTTATGTAATTACACATTAAAAAAAAAAGAAAATAAAATAAATAAACATAAGACACAAACGAACACACGCTAAAAGTCACATGCAAATAGTCTGTCTCGCGCATTTATTTCTTCTTCTTCATATTCAATAAAACTTCACTTCAGGCAATACTGTATTATGTACACTACATTTGATGAGCCACGCATTTGGAGCGTGTAAAATTTCTTAAAAACTCTGGACATTCTTTGGAACTATTATTATAATACTGGACTACAAAAGAAAACACTCACGAATTCAATATGTTAACTGAATGTAGCTATTCCTATGTGAAACTGCTATTTACTGGAGCTGGGCAAAAAGCGAACTAAAACTTGATTAATTATACACCATGCAATATAATATTCCTCGCTGTCTTTGTGAGTAAGAAAATTCTAGATTTGTACCGGCCAAAAACTGTAGAACATTCCATGAACGGAAATGCGTTAAATAAATAACGATAAATAAATTTCTGAGAGAAACACAAAGTTCCCTCATCTTAATTCATCCATTTGCGGCAATTGGGCGCGCCGCAGAGACATGGAATCTTGTTTTCTTCATCTTCAAAGTCGAACTTGTAATCGTAGGTAAGCTGTGAAAATAAAGCAAATTTCAATAACAAGTCGACGCAAATTTAAAAAAATTAAAAAATAATTTCAACGGAATATGTTGACGGTTGAACTTTGGAAACCAAATGACAGACGTTCATTCGGAATTTATTTATTCAAACCATAGGATACAGGATTGGCTTAAAAAGGAAAAAAATTACGGCCAGGTGGGAACAACTGCTTTAGTATATGTACGTGCTCAGAGCCATGACAAGAAATGCAAGCACGTTTGACCTCGAAATGACGAAAACCCAACAAGGAAAAACTTCTCTGTGGTCGCACATGTATCGTATGCAAGATAAACTCAAACACGACTGAAATAGTTGACCTTCAAGTCATCAGGTTGTTTACCACAAAACAGTTTTTCTTGAGCCGTAATTAAAAAATAGCAACGCTACACGCAATAAACATTTTCAATAAACCGCCATTAACTTGTTTTAACGCTAGCAGATGTCCAGGAGAACAAGGAAAAAAACACCAGCCGAGTATTTCCAGCCTCTTTCGAATTCTCCCAAACTCGCACTTATGTGTTTCCATAACATTGTGGTAACAAATAAAGCAAGGTTTGTTTTTTTTAATTTCTTTTAAGAAACAAACTTTTGCGACAATTTTCTGTTTGCAGCTTTCGTCTACTCACAGCTGCATATCGTCAAGAGTCCCTAACTCAGTTCAATTATGTTTACCTCTTCTCCCTTTTCAACCTTTCTGTTTGAAATAATGATAATCTTTTGCTCCTTCTCGAATGTCACCACTTCAGCGACACAGTTTGGCTAAGAAAAATACAAAAAGAACACATCAAAATACTAAAGCAACTTCTATTACAAGTCAACATATGAAAGAGCGTATCCAGGGCGGCAAAAGTTAAAAAGATCGGAGTTTGGGATCTAAATATCTCTCAATTTGACATTTTCCCAAACGGACGTGACAAGCATCAAAAGGACATAAACAAAATTTCGAGAGAACTTTTAAAAATATACTATGCGGTAACGAAGATACAGTGACTAAGAATGTTTCGTTGTTACTAAAAAAAATTATTATCGCTTGAATTTGTGAGCTGCGCAAAAAAAAACGTCCAATAACTCTCCAACGACGCAGACGGGATGAGCCGGTCATCACTATTGGAATATAAATCCAGATCGACTACTGGCGATACGAATGTGGCAAACTTACGGCGAGGAAAACTTACCATACACGAGTGGTTTATGTAACGCGCAGGTCCGCCAGCCATTGTTGCATCGATCACAGCATCGGAGTCTATTCTGAACATGTACACACCGCGATTCTATAACAGACACATAAAACACTTCTTAATACCAAGGTCGAAAACCAATGGTTATTCTGGTTACCACGCACGCTGGTTATTCTGTGAAGTCTTTTCCCAAGCAATGTAACATATATTTCTCTTTCTATTTCTACGATACTCACTGAGGAAAACTCTGTAAATGGTGAGAAATAAATGACGTTTTAGTTTAAGACTGACAAAAAATTATGCTCGTGAATAACACTCTCCTTGGGGGAATAGCAATAACATTTTTGGTCCAAGAACTAGTAACTGGGAATAGCTTTATCGAAGAAAAGACCTACGCATTGTCATAGTTGAACACCCGAAGAAAAGGGGTGAAAAGATCGCACCAGCTGCTAAAAAAAGAAACAACGGCAACACACGAAAGCAAGCAAAGCTATCTTACATGTACCTACCTGTTTCTCGTAGATTTGTTCCCTTCTGTTTGCAACTTCGTTTCGGATAATGGAACCGATATATTCGATCACCATACTTCCCTGTATGCCCAAACAACACAATATTCATAATTAGGACCTCATATCAAAAAAAGGACTTGCAGATAAAAGAGAAATACCAAAAATGCCAGCAACCATAAAAGTGGAGCAAAAAGAAAACAACTTACCGCCTCCATGTCTTTGTTGGCAAACAGACCTAAGCCCTAAAAGGAGGAGGGAGAATGTTGAAAATCATTTGTTCTGTGTAGTCCAGCATTCAAACCATAATTCCCTCTGGAAATTAGGAGTTATTGACCAAACGTGACATCAAGATGGCTGGATATTGACCAAGTAGTTTTTTTTGCATGTTACAAAAAACAGGCCAAAAAATAACGAGGCCTATATTCACCCACCTTGACCGAACATGGGATAAATAAATGGGACAAAAAACAAGTTTTCCCTGCACGACTCGGCGCGTAATCCCAAGCGGGCAAAATATCGTCATCTTGCGCTCGGGTAGCCGATCACATCTTGCCGGATCAACGAGCTAGCCATATAATAAATATAGATAAATGCCAGGCTTAAACCTTGTGAGAATGTCAATTTACCGCAACAGATGAGAAAACGGGATCAATATCAGTATCTGGGCAACTGCGTACCTACCCCTCCCCTAACCCAACATGTTATTCAAGAAATAGAAAACATGTACTGTGTTTCTATCGAGTTATACAAACACGATTTTTAACCAATCAGCGCGCGTGCTTTCTTAGGACTGTTTTCTAAAATAAGTTAATAAGTTAGTGCTACTGTTGGGTTAGGGGAGGGGTAAGTGCGCAGTTGCCCAGATACTGATACTGATCCAGAAAACGTACTTGAATGTTCGACCTGCCCAGGAACACGTTTGTTTTCCACTCCATTTTGAGCTTGCGGTACTGTGCAGCTTTGGAGTACACAAACTGCTTGAGGTACAGACCAGAAGACTCGTCCGAGTTTCCTGCACCAACCGTGGCCGCGGGGGAGACGGCCGACCCAGAACTCGTGGCAGACCGAAGAGCGCGTGCTCTGTGGACAAATCATATGAAAACTTAGTGTGGTAACTCGAAGTAAAGAATATCACTCACCCCCTAGCCAACCCACCCCACCCACTCAACCTCCCAGCCTGGACATTGAAGCAGATATACCCCTTGGCAGAACACCTGTCATTTCTTGGATTTCTACTTGGGAGAATTTGAATCTGTAGAAAAGGTCCTTTAAGTCTGAAGTGCCCACACTGGGACCTACAAGGACACACTTATTTGCTTTTTGGGTTTGTGTTCGTATATACCGACCCTGACTTCTTTGTGTCGGTCACAGCAAGAATCTCATTACCTGGCGCTCCTAAAATGTGTCTTGAGTAAAGGCTCAGATCTGGCACTGCCCGTGGGGTTTACCGCCAGAGGCAGCTCCATGATGGGCGATGGGCCGTAACGCATGTTATATCCCTGCATCTGGTCCACTCCGGGCATCTGAAAAACAACACCCTGCTCAAACTCTGCACAACACCAACAGTGTTAACACAAAGGGTCAAATGAAAACTTGAAAATCGAATACCGTAGATAGACAACTCTAGGCGCGAATCAACCACTTCACTAGTCACCTCGCAGCCTTACAATTGAACACTTGACGAAACAAACATGAAGGTAAACCAGCCACTTACCGACTCGATAATCCGTAGCACAAACTGCTCAGATAAACCAAACAAGTCCTAAAAAAGGAAAGAAAATCAGCACTGGAAGCAGAAGAAGACTGAACATAATTCGTACTCCTTTGCGCCCCAAAAAAAAAGATTGCAGTTGCTCGCTCACCTCTCCAGTGATGTATTGTGGAAACAAGTTAACAAGACCCGCCTCTTTTCGCATTCTCAAAATGGGAACAAGAATCTGCTGCCAGACATCTGCCGAAAAAGATAACAACACCGCCAAAACGGGTCATTACTCAAAAACCATTACAACAAAACCCAGTTGAATATAGTACCACAAGAAGGTCAACAAATACAGAAGTCGTACTTCCTCACACAGCATCTCCTTGTTATTAACACGAACTCTATATCACGAGGGATTCTTGCAGTACATGAAACTATCTTGGTATACCGTCAGTTTGTAAATGACCAAAAAGTCCACAAAAAGAGATGCCGTAATGTCGCGGTAAAATGGCAAAGCGGACGAGTGAAAACCTAACGCCATAGTTGAGTCTTAAAAGTGGTGGAAAGAAAACGTTTGCAGGTAAGTTAGGAGTGCATTTTGTAAGCGCACAAAAAGGCTATTTTAAGAACAACTCAACTTCTCTTAACACACCCACTCAGTCGTTGCGAGCGGTTAGTAAGGTGTATAAGCTTGTGATAACAAGGGGCTGCGTTTCTACTCTTAGAGTTTATACCTCTTGGTGATTTCCCCCTGAAAACAAGTTGTTCTTTATGTTCATCGTCATCCACTCTGATGGTAAAACTCGGAGTTCCTTCCGCGTCTTCAACGTCACAGTAATATTTACAGCGGCGATTCACAGAGTGCATGCTCCAGTAGAAACGGATTGTCTTGAAGCCCACCTTGAGTAAATAGAATGATTTCAGAACATGTAAATACACCGACTACTGATAAAAACATGACATCTTGGCCTAAGTTTAACGCCATACGTAAAGTAAATTTACAGATAGCTTATACGACAAACCCAAACGCCACGCAATTTTTAAGCACGAGTTTACCCCTGCCGATCGTGTCAAGTGACGTGTATAAAAGGTTATTTCCCAATACACTAATATACAGTCTCGATGGATGTGTGCTAACTGCTATTGGGGTAATTATTTAGGAACCGCAGCGACTATGTCGCTAAAATAAGATTAAGTTTGTTAGGGCTTATTCGCGAAACTTCAACAAAGGCACTTGTAAAGGGGCAAAAGACAACTGCTGAAACGCATGCCACTACACAACTGCCACTGACCGGGTACACGGCGTCTCTGGTGTGGAAAGACTGCAGTTGATGAGGCAAAAGTTGTCCCAGTGATCTCACTACAAGGCTGCCCACTCGTAATGTCTGAGGCTTATCATTGGTCTCCTGATTGTGACGCAACATACTGGAGGGGAAAAAATAACACAGAGTAAGTTAACCAAGGGGCGACAGATACTATAAGACTTGCGGATTGACCAATCAGAATACAATATAGTAACTTTACGTCTCACTAACTCATCACGGTACAGAAAAAACGCTCAACGATAAGTGTGAGTTAAACCTTGTTTGGATAAAAAACAACTAGCTTGCTCCCGATTGACAACGAAAGACGAGAATTTTATTCGAGCGGGCGTTGTGGCTTGAAATTCCGAGAACAAAAATTGTTGTGACAACAGTGATGACAATCTCACCTTGCAATCTGCTGAATCTCGTCTCTGTTGACGTACACTTTCCTGTACACAGCGTAAGAGGACAGTACCAGGTCTTTCAGTATGGGAGTGTCCGGTCTGTGTTCTTGACAGAGAACCGTCTGGTAACAAACAAACCAACCGTCTTTACATTTTATCGTTAAATTCCAAGCAGGGTTTTCAGTGTTGTCATGTTTATTTTTTCCTTTGATTTTTTTTTATCAGCTATTCAATTTAACCGTTTGGGTTCAATTTAATTTGGACCAAAAGTATGCACCAGATTGCCGGGACAAACGGAACCAACCTCGTTCCCAGGGTCTCAGATCTTACCGCCCCCTGGGCGGTTAGATGAGAGACCCTGGGAACGAGGTTGAAACGGAACATACCGCCAACAATGCATCTGGTTTTTCATTTTCGAAGGATGTGCTTACTCGCGATAGTATGTAAAGCCATAGCGATACCAAAACGTCGAAAGAAGCTTTTAAGGAAATGCTACTGATCTTCATAAACTCGCTGCCCTTTAGCAGTTAATGGCCTTGTTCAGCCCCTTACCTTGTCTTTAAGAAACACACATCCGTGAGAGATAGCGCAGCTGAAGTGGAAATTGTTTGGACAACCGATCTTAGACAAGCCAATCTTCTGGTTACAAGACACGGTAGCTCCTCTCTTCAAGCACACAACACAGTTCTGTTGATAAAACAAACACGTTATCAGTATTACCCACTTAAATTCCCAGCAGTAAATCATTCTGAAGGAGTCCTTTATACACGCCACCTCTCCGCCACGGACGCCTGGGAGCTAAGAATGGGTGGTTACATCAAATTCTGTATTGAATGAAAAACAATGAACAACAGACGCAAGTCTCGCAAATCTCTTCACTCGACGTGCAACCCAAGCGTAATTTTTCGCGATTCATCGTACAAGGCACACGTCGAAATAACAATATTAGAAAAACACAAAATAACAAAAAAAAACCAGGAGGACTAAACCCGATAAAGGAATATTCATGAACTGTAAGCTATCTGTTATATCACTCTCACTGTATCTGTTCTATACCCATTCCGCAGTTCTGTTACGTATACAGAGAACCACAACGACTCACCGTGATAGTTCCTCGCTTCACTGCCACATCCACATTCATCAAGGCACCGTTCAAGGTTTCGTAGACTTCCAGTGACCACAGTGCACAGTTTAGGTGAACCCACACATCAACATCAAGATTTAACAGGCTGGAAAATAAGACAACAGCAAAAGCGATAAGAAAATTTCATTTGCGGGTTGGGGTCTAAGTGAGACAAGACACGTTCTCACCGAGCTGATGCATTGTTCTCTCCATCTCCTGTCTCTCCACACAGAGTACATAACCTCTTGTCATCCGCCACAGGACAAGACGGCTTCAATGCTCCGTTGTGTTTCTCCAGAAGCTAAAAATAAACGAACATCAGATTTTATTACGAGAGCTTCCTCATATGTTTGGGTCTAAACGCAGTGGGTCTAATTCCGTTAGTAGCTATACGTACCTCAGCGATCTCCTCAGGTGTTAACTCAACTCTCTGTTTGTTGTCACCCTTTGCTGCTTCGCTCTGCTGCCATCTCTTCCATCGCAATCGACGCTGACGTTTGCAATTCTTTGTCTATTAAGACATGTGTCACGTTATCAAACATTCATCGCAAGTTCTTGAGCTTAAGTAGTAATGACTAACACTGTCCCTCCAACACAAACAAGCAAGTGAGTGCTGACAAAACAAGTTAGTCATCCAGTGCGTAGCGATTTCTCCTGTTGATTGACCGACGAGGGCCTGACCGAGCACGTGCGGTCATCAACTTGTACAAATTTCTAAACCGAGCAAAAATGTTCATGTCTAAATTGTTCTGTTTACCCAGCAGTCCGCTGTAAATTTTTCTTCAGGAACACACAAAACCAATGTGAAAAAAATAAAATACTGAAAAAAGATGGGGATTCTGACTGATGTTTTTTTATATCCCCTGCAAAACAAACCTAAACCCGCTACAACACACTTATCTCCAGGATTGAACGCAAGTATTGTTCAATTAGTACTTCATATTTGGCAGGGTTATTTGAGATTTTCATATTACTTCATAACTGACAGAATTGTGTGTGTTTTGGTGACTTTTTACCCATGAGGACACTTTGTGATGCTCTATCATAAGAAATTTGTATCTCATTAGCGTTCAATCCTGGACATACTACAACAAGGCTTAAGGTGGCCGAACACAGTTTTCAAGTGCCTATGCCTAATTCACCATAACTTTTAAACTATTTATGCTTTGGCGCCCATTTTTTGCTCGAGTCAAGGTTAACCACAGAAATATTTATTCTCGCATTTTGACTGTGTGTGCTGTTGCCATGGCAACGGGGCTGGTTAAAAACAAGGCTTAAATAAACGTTTTTGTTTATTTAAAAAAAAACAGTCGTTAGATTGTTTTCATATTTTGCACACTAAGGATTGACATAAAATCCCTTCTGTCAACACGGTTCTTATAAAATTTTGACATAGGCGATTTTCGTAATTCGCCGTTAATCGTTTTCTGTATTATTAACACTTCCTTATGTCAAAATTCAGATTTTTTTTTGATAGATCATTCACGTGGTCTCTGATCTATTTTTCTGCCAAATTTCTTGAAATTCTAACGACTGGATCGTTAGAAATCGGCATGTTTCTGATAAAGCAATCGATCTCAATTTTTTTAGCTACTGCGCATGCGCTGCATTTAACTGAGTTCTTTCCGTAACAAACAAAAGCTGAAAATTGCTGGGTTCTTTGAATCATTACCTTTTCTAAAATATCTTCGTAATAAAAGATCAAAGCCATCAATACACTGCGTTCAAATATAGAGAAAATTAACACAGATAGTGCGGGTGTTGAGCAAATAAAATGATCGATCTACTGACGGCATGTTTGTTCTTTGAAATCCTTGTGCACGTGCTAAATATTGCATCAACAAAAGCACGCGCGAACTGTGTTCGGCCACCTTAAGTGGGAAAATAAACCATTTTCGACATATTAAAATTCTAACATGCCTCCGAGGCTTAGGAGAATAAAACAAAAGAAATCACATCGACGTTGAGGGATGAATAATTAATTTCTTTTGCTCTATTCCCCCAACCCACGGAGCCATGTTAGAATTTTAACATGTCGAAAATGGCATATTACAATTTGCCGTTTGTTTTTAACTTAACGCTTCTTTATAGTAACAGTTTCTGACCTCTTCATCTTCGTCTTCTTCCTTCCAGCTGGGACTTCTAATTTTCCGTAAAGATGTCGGCGATAAGCCTTCAGCGACGACACCTCCCCGAGTATCAACTGCACTCAATGTCGTCACATTCCCCGCTCCAACGCTTGTTTGACCCACTGACGTCACACTCGCATCTAAACGAGGCTGTTCAGCAATGGACCCTGATTTACATTCCTGTGTGGGCGATGAACACTCTGAACCCAAATGCGCGAAATATTGTTTTAAGCAAGCTTCCGCACAAAATATGTCCCCTGTACAGTCTCCTGCCTCAACGTTCACTCCATAGATTTTATAGTCCGCGGCATCAGACTCTACTCGATTTGAATCAACTGTCACTGCAGTCTGAATTGTGTCTTCTTCGTCTTGCTTTCGCTTCACCCCGATTCCTATTATTAAAACGTCACAGTGCCTGCAGTATGGACCCTCGGGCTTCTTCCGGGATGACGTTTCCTCGCTTGGTGATAGGTCTAATTTCGAACACGGGAAAGGATTTTTCTGATAAATATCCGATGAAGTGTGGGGCCTTGGAGCCACTGAGCTGTTAAGACTGTCTCCAGTTGGAGCCGCCAGCGATTGGGGCATCACGAAACCCTTCGTAGAAAAACCTTTTCCAGCAGGCTCGATAACAATGTCCGCTCTCCTGGGAGGAGAACAGCCTATCAAATCTGCTACGGATGCTACAGTGTCTGTAACTCGTTGCTCAGATGTAGGAGACAGAGTTAGTGTAACGCTAATGCTATCCAAATCATCCGAATCGTTCTCAATTCTAGTTGTTTGAAGTGGCTCCAATTTGCACGTAGTCTGTACGTAATTAGTATCTGAAACATTACTACATGATTGGCTAACTCCGTTGTCCAGGAAGTGTTCGACCTGCTCGCGTTTGATTGTCACTGCTGGAAATGTTGGCGAGTCTGTGCTATCACGATGTAACAACGCTGAAAACTTAGGAGTTTGCACTCTGTTAACAGCGTCCGATTCTGGAGATGAAGATGCTATATACTGAACTGTTTCGGGTGATGTCGACGAAGAGCTACTGTTCGACTCTTTACCATTTCTTTCCAAGTGCGCGTTCGAGGGTTGTTTTGCAGAAGATATTATTTCAACCAATTGATCGTTAACAGTCGCCGCCGAATCCGATAATGGTGGTGTGGGCATAGATGGCGGAACACTAACGCCACCTCTACTAGACTCTAGAGTGCTAATGTACCGAGCTCGTTTTGCTGGATGTGCACTGTCCTGACCGTGTGCATGAGGTTTGGTCATGGTGAGAAGTTCATTATGCTGCCGCTCCTCAGGTGAAACGTCGCCATTGACCAGAGCTTTTCCAGAAGAATCATTCTGCTGTTGGTGAGTCCTTGGCGAGGGTGGGAGAGACGAAGGCGGAGTGGGTGGATGTCCTACCACAATGTCCATGTCCAGTGATGGGAACTGTGAATAATAATCCACCATGCCATCGACTTTGGCTGAACCAAAGTTCCCTTTCAGAAGGCATTGACCATTGAAAGGCCTGCTTCCATACGGATGCGTCAATGCAAGAGTCAACAACAGCTTGGGCTCGCAAAGAGAAAGAGGAGTGGCCGGCTTGAGGTCCCTGTGCGTGTTATTAGGAGTAGATAGCTTCAAAGAAGCTGCACAACTCTCAGAATTTGTTTTCTGCTTGCGGCTGTTCGCGCTCATGTAGATCTTTTGTCGCTTCCTCTGCTCCCTGATCATCTGCTTTTGGATGCGAAGTTCCTTCTGAAGCTCACGTTTTTTCTTCTGCTGCTCCTCGTATTCACGTTTCTTCCGCTCGTATTCCTGCCTGCGGAGCTCCTGAAGCTGTTTCTTCAGTGGGTCTTCCTCCTTAGGAGATGGCCTCTTCTTTACCGATCCTTCTCCAGAACTGTGCTGGTTTTTAGGTCGACTTGGTGCCTTTGGTGTCTTAGCAGGTTTCTCACGTGGAGCAAGACAAATGGGGTTTGATGGAATAGATTCATGTAGGTGGCCACTATGGAACTGGCTCAATGGTTTGGGAATCTGACCAACAGTATCATGCACAGCTTTAGGCGCTATTGAATTTGCTACATTTGCTGCATCATACTGAGGGATGGCTTCACAGACACTTCGAGGCACACTGCTTTCAAATTTCTCTGTTTCAGACGTTTGGTGAGCTTCTGAAGCTGGAATGTCACCGCTACCTGTAAAAACACTTCTCACTTCGCCCACTTCAGCTACAACATTTGTAGTTATGCCAGGAGGGATTACATTTTCCAATGACTCACAGTTAGACTTAGTTAATGCACTGACAGCAGTCTCACACATTCGACTGGCAAGTGCGTGTTGACATTGGTCTTTTTCTTGGGGAGCATTTTGAGCACTAGCTTCTTCCTGAGTTGACTGACTAAGATCTGGTATGTCGGATTGACGTTCCAGTCCTTGATCTCCTATCCAGTCTGTTAATGGGTCCTTTACAGATTCTTCACACTTAGTTTGATCAGATGCAGGTTCAGCACTGCTTGTAATCTTCCCAACCCTCTCATCACCACCTTGGGTCGTTAGATCACACGGCATAACATCACCTGGATCAGACAGATTACATGATATCACTCCCTCGCACTGTTGTTTACTCTCAGACTCCTTCCTGGTGACATCTGAAGCGTTCTTTTCCACTGAAACTGAATCATTGGACGACGCTTCAGCAAAGAATGTCTGACGTTCTTTTCGCCGTTCTGTTTCGTCGAGCAAGGGAGAAATAAGACTCTCTTCATGGCATTCTAGAGAGGCCACAGAATTAGCTTGAGAGCCGTTGCCCACAGCCTTGGCAGGTGAGAGTAAGCCCCGCTCAAATGGCGCCTCTTCCATAAAATTTCCTTCATACATCTTTTCCATCTCTGGGTCGTATTCATCATCATCAAGGGGCCACCTTTCCAATTCACTTTGCTTCTCGAGCTCTTTGCAGGCTTCTTCCTCATTTGCCATGTCTGCAACCATAGATTCGAGCTTCTGTAGCGCTTCAAGTCCAGTGCCATTGCATGACCTTGAACTTTTGCTAACAGACTCGTTAGCACACTCTTCTGCAGGAGCTGGAGTATCAGATGATGGTGTGCTCTCTTTATTGGTCAAGTTTGTGTCCTTTACTGCATCATCGCCAGTGGATGATGCATGGCTAGCAACATTCTCGCTGGTGGCTTCAATAGAGCAAGCTTCAGCGTATTGTTCTGATGGTATGTCTTCGGCTGCTTTCACCGCCTGTACAAAAGCACCATCTTTTTCCTGGCTTTCTTCAAGACTTACTTTTTGAACAGAACCTTGAGGATCAGCATGTACTGCACTTGGTTCAACTTTTGGCATTTCAAGAGCACCTCCTTCGAATTCGGTATTCTCCTGCTTTATAGCTTGTGTTAGCTGTAATGGAGTAGGGACAAGCCACTGTGGACTTTGTTCAGGTACAGCAGGATTAGTTGGGCGCTCCTGTTTCAGGGAATCAACCTGTGAAGCTGCTAGTTCAGCTGCCTTCTTCCCGCGCGGTTTTCCCGGCTTCTTGGAACCAGGCTTTTTCTTTGCCCCTCCTCTTCCTCTGCCTTTGCTCTGAAGCTCTTGGAACTGATCACTGAAAGGATTGTTTGCTTCAGCGACATAGTGAACCTGTGGTTTCCTCTGATGCGTCTGTTGCTGGTTGAATTGTTGAAGATAATGCTCAGGTGTAGGAAACCTCTGGGAAAACGACCCTTGTTCTGAAGTTTGGAGATATCCTGGAGGCATTTGATTAGCAGAAGGAAGGGTCATCTGCGAGCCTTGTGTGCAGGGAGGCAATGCCATTTGGGAATCAGGCCTCGATGGTGGTCCTTGTGAAAGGTCTGGAGTGTGAGACAAAGGTCGCATTGTATGAGGCACATCAATGGGTGGTTGTGCCAACAACGCAGGGTTCTCAACCATATGCTGTTGTAATGACACTGGAGGTTGTTGACCCGGTTGCTGTAATGGCATTGTTGGCTGTTGGCCCGCCTGTTGGCCATGTTCCACAAAAACACCCTGCTTCTGCTGCAACAAGCGATGTCTCTGCTCCATCTGCTGATACAGCTGTTGTTGAAGCATGTGCTGTTGAAGTTCAAGCTCTGAATCCTTAGCTTTCGATTCTGACTTCTTGGATTTTCTCTGTCGTGGTTTTGTTTGCTTCCCTTTGGGTGGTTGCCAGTCAATACTGGAGCTTTGCGGTCCAATAGGGGATGGTTGAGGTGTGTCTCTGCTTTTGGACCTTGATTTGCCTTTTTTTGGCTCAATACCCTGATTGGAAACCAAAACCACTATATCAGCCAATAAATTAAAACTTGATTAAGTTTACACTGCTTTAACATAATAGGTAAAAATGTGAAATAGGAGCGAGTCCAGAGCGGGAATAGTCTTGATAGTTCTGGTGGAAAACTTTAAATACCTAAAACTGGATGCACCTTACCTTGTCTGTCAGTGGCATGCCAGACTGCAGAGGATGCTGCAACCCCACAACCCCAGGTCTCATGGGGAACACACCTGGCTGTGCCCCTATTGGATGTCCTGGGGTAGACCACTGCGGACCTGGTTGTGGCTGTTGTTGAGCTTGTGATGGTTGCTGCTGGATGGCAATTTGCTGTTGGACCGGCACTCCTCCAAGCTGTAACTGTTGCTGGATAAGCTGTATTTGTTGCCAAGCTTGTAACATTTGCTGCTGGAGAACCTGTCCTTGAGACTGGACAGCCATGACTTGACCTGCGAGTACTGGGTCCTGCCCTCCAGCCTGGTGCAGTTGCTGTTGTAGCTGTTGGTACTGTTGGACGAGAACTTGCCTTTGTTGCTGCATTTGCAGGAACTGCTGCTGTAATCCCATAAACTGCTGTTGCATGAGGAAATGTTGGGCTTGAGGAGGATGAACAGGAGGAGCTTGACTGGGTATGTGGTGTGGCTGAACAGGGGCTTCTTTGACTTCGGCAAAGGCGTCAGGTTTACAAGCAAGTTCACCTTCTTGCACAACCACTTTTTCCTTACTTTCATTTTCCTCAACTTTGTTATTGTCATGGATTTGTACAGTTTCGGCCTTTGCTTTCTGTGGTTCAAGGGATAGATGTTCGACACGATATCCTTCCCCACTTTTGCACTCAAGGTCCTTTACAGCATCAGAAGACATTCTACCAAGAACACTTTCTCCATCAGTTACAAAAAGCTCCCTCCCAACGCCCTCTAATCCTTCAACGGTCTTTTCCTTAGCAGTCTCAGTATGTTCCACTTGCCCTTCTACAACGTTTCTGTCCTTATCTGAGACAGACGTACAATCTTCATTCTTGTCCTCTAAATCACTGGTTTTGCACTGCTCTTTGAGAACTTGTACAGAAGAGATAAGGTCTTCGCCACTTGCAGAGGCTTTCTCTTGTTCACTGCCAACAATCTTAGACTCAGCAGCAACCTCGACATTCTCTAGTTTAACTTCAGAACTTATCTGGTCCTTCTTGTGATGGGTCTCTCCAAGATTCTGATCATCCTGATGGACAGATGGAATCCTACAAGTCATTGTCATAGCCTCGTTGACCAACTCATTTACACGTTTGCCCTTTGTACCATCTTGCTGGTTTTCACTTCCACTTCCAGGACTTTTAGACTCCTCTGGCATTTCTTCAGGAGGAACATTTGTGTTGCCTATGGAACCATGCATGCCATCACTGTGAGCCGGAGTGGCAGATCTCTTTATCTTATCACCATCAACATCACCACTGTATTCACTGTTACTTTTGGCCATATCAACCTTTCCTGTTGCAGTACTTGACCGAGGGGTGTTCTTTTGGGTTGGTTCCTTTTTCTGTTGCTGCATGATCATCTGTTGTTGTAACTGCATCTTGTATAGTTGTTGCTGTTGACCCACAAACTGTCCATCTAGTCCATAAGGCATTATAGGCTTCAAACCAGATTGAACAATCGGAGTTGCTTGCCTCAAAGCAAACCTCTGCTGCGGAATTTCTAGAAATGGGCCACTGTGAGTACTACCACCTGCTGGAATTCCTTGCTGTTGTTGCAATTCTTGCAGAACTTTGTCGTACTGAACTGTTTGTTGACCTAAATCCTGACGCTGCTGAATACGTCTCTGATATTCAGCAAACAGCTGCTGTTGTGCCAAGTCAGGCATCTGGGGACGCATCTGCTGAGCAAACTGTTGCAAGATTTGAGGGTTGGAAGTATCAACTGGAAGTATACCTGGTGGAACCACGCTTTGCCCACCCCCATTAGCAAGTTGTTGCATCCAAGCTTGTTGCAACAATTGAGCTTGCACCTGCATCTGCTGCTGTTTTTGTGCCTGGCGTTGACGATAAAGGTACCGAAGCCTTTCTTGGTGCTCTTCTTCAGTGTCTATTTCAGGCAAATCTTTTGTGTTCATCACCTGATTTAATCGTACCCTAGCAAAACCTGGTTGAATGGCAGCATTCTGTTGCTGTTGTTGTTGCTGATGTTGTTGCTGCTGTTGCTGTTGTAAAACTTGTTGATGCTGAAGCATCTGGAAAAACTGCTGCTGTTGAGCTCTAATGAGTTGCTCCCTTTGCTGCCGCTGAACTATATCTTGTTGCTGTTGTTGTGGTTGCTGTAGAGCGCTATCTTGTGCCTGACTCGACAAAGGTTGGCTAGGATTTTGATTTGGAGCCATCTGAACTGGCACCTGCTGCAGAGCCTGAAATTGTGTCTGGGGCACACCACCTTGTGAATTTGAAGGACCATGTATCTGGTGGGGCTGAGGGGTCTGTTGGTACGAGGCTATTGGTTGTGGCTGTACTTGAGGTGGCAACTGGTTTTGCTGCGGCCATCCTGTAGTCAATTCATATGGTTGCAGTGGACCAGTATGCTGTTGTTGCGTAGATGGTAAGGACTGCGGTGGTAATGGTGGTGGTGGAGGTGGAGGAGGTGGTGGAGGTGGCGGTGCTGGAGGAGGAGGAACAGATTGAGGTGGATGAAGGTCATGAGCAGCTGCCACTTGTGCTCGAACTTGAGACAGCTCCTCTTGCCAGTGCATTACTGGTATTTGTGGAGGGTGTTGCAATTCCACAGCTTGCTGTTGGTGTGGCTCTGAGGTACCGATTGACACTTCAGGTTGGGCTGAAAAGGGAAGACTTTGAATGGAATCAGGTACAGAAGATTGGCGTACCATCTGCCCACTTTCCCTGCTGAGCTGTTGCCCCAGTATTGCTGACTGTGATGAAGGCATTGTAGAAGGGTGTTGATGAGGTCTTGAAGCCCATGACTGCTGTCTCTCATCATGGAAAATCATTTGCTCATGACAACCTAAGCTACCATGAGACTTCTGCTCATCGTGAAGGGCTTCTTGCGAAGATCTCATATGTTGCTCAGGTATTGGGACCCTGCTGTGTATATTATCACTTGCTAAATGATCTTGAAGGGTTTCAGGTTGCAGCTCTCCACTGGTCCACAAACTATGCCTATCAACTGTACGTGTCTGTGAGACTTGGCCTAAAGTTAAAGAGCCATTAGGTCGCTTCTGTTGTTCAAGTTGATTGCTAGCCTCCGGTTGTTCCCAGAGAGGTTCATCTGTTGTATGGTGAAGTTCTTCTTCTACAGGTTCCTTTTGCCAAACAGAAGGAGGCTGAAATTGACAGTTTGTATCTGTCTGCACTGAATGATATTCATCTTGGTTTGAACAGGAAATTTCGTGACTAGAAGTAACTACACTTGGATCACTCTGTCTTTCTTCTAACAATCCATTGCCTTTTCCATCGTAGTTAACCAAAAATTCCAAGGGGGAATCATTTTGATATTGACTACTAGATGCTAGAGCATTTGCATTTGCTTTGGGTGCCGCAGAGAATGAACTTACCACAGGAAGCAATTGCTCGTCCATGCTGTTTTCAGAACCTTCAAGAGGTTTCATGTTATTTTGAAATGAAGGTGAACCAAGCAAATCATCTCTAAGGGAACCAGCTCCTGCTTTCTCTGTAGTACGGCCTTGCTCTTTAGGTCCCTGTAAAGGGGCTCGCCTACCACCTTTTGATAAGCGTTTCTTCTTCTGTTCTTCTGGGACCTTAGGTCCTTTAGCTTGTTGTTGTTTTTTAAGCTCTTGCCTAAGTAGTACATTTTCTTGTTGCTGCTGTTGCTGTTGACGTTGTTGCTCTAAAGCCCTTCTCTGCTGGAGAATTTTCCATTGACGTTCTTGTTCCTGTTGAACCCGTAGCTTCTGCTTTCTTATTTCTTTCTCTCGTTCCTTCTCTTCTTTACTTTTCTTACCTTTGGAACTAACAGCTTTACCAGAAGAGGGAACGCTGCCCACAGTTCCTGGAATGACAGGACCAATTGGTGGGTGATTTAACACTTGTGAAAACGTTGGCGTGGTAGGCGTTGTCGGAGTCAAGGGGCCAGGGGTCCCAGGTGTTACTGGAGTGATCGATCTTGCTGGTGTGCTAGGTGTTAGAGGTGCTGGCATGACAGTAGTCACAGGAAGTATGGTGCTGTCAACAAGTGGACGAACAGATGCAGCTGGTGGTAACTGTTCAATTTGATGCCCTTGTGAAGAGTTTTGTAAGGGTTGTAATTGCTGTGTCAGCTGATGCTGTTGCAGAGGCTGTGGCTGTTGGATGTGCTGCTGCTGCTGCAGTTGCTGCTGCTCCTGCAGCTGCTGCTGTTGTTCCTGCTCCTGCTGTTGCTGTTGTTGCTGTGGTTGTTGTTGTGGCTGCTGCTTTAAGTGAAGTGACTTCTGAGTCTCTGCCTTGGATTTTTCATCATTTTTTGCAATCAACTAACAAAGAAAAGATGGATCAAATAAAATTTGTAGAATTTTACCTCTGGAATAAAGGCGTACAAGGCCTAAAAAACTGTGACAGTAGTTCTCAAAATATGGACAAAAGGACAGGTTAATCAAGAAAGTACCATGGTTTAGTGGTTAGGACTTTAAATTCCTAGGATCCAGCTGCAAGCCTTGCCTTATCGCTGACCCTGTTTCACAGTAGAAGTCTGCTCAACTCCACAGCTGTGCTTGTGAAATTGCGAACTATCGCTGGGTGAGATTCTGAATTTCTTTTGCCAAATTTGCAGCATTTGTCTCTGATTCTCTGCCTTAGGAAAGCCCTTAATGGAGCGAGTTTTTGTTACTAGCATTAAGTGACAAATATGTTTAGAATTCTTGATTTCCGAGCTTCTTGCTCTGTATTCTTGATAAACCAAAATACGTAAAGCCAAAACACGTAAAGCCAAGAGGTCAATATTTTTAACAAACCAGTGTCAGAGACAATTAGTTGCGGTTACACTCGCCTTCTGCCCGAGGTAACCCTTTGGGAAATTGCCTCAAGTTTGGATCGGTTTGGGTTTCCGGTTCGGTTTAGTGCTATAGTTACACTGCAAATAACTACCCAAGGTTAACATTTGACCTGGCAGTATTTGGCAGGAAATTTAATTCATCATGGAAAATTAATAGATATTTAGTGTAAAGTCAAGTAAATAAACTCACTGTGAGCCTTGATGCCTGGTGAAAAACATTTTGCTACATGTCAGGATATTTGCCGCAATTTCAGCGCAACACCACAAAAATGTGCCCAGCATGTGCTACGGCTTCCGGATTTACTTTTTTCTAACATCGGATTGGTTGAACTGCTCTTGTGGTTAGATAAACCACGACTAAACCCTACGACCTGGCTCGGAAAATGTCACGGGTAATTCTTTTGTTCTTTTTGATGTATCCATAAGTGATTTCCAATGGGCAGTTTCACTGTAGGAATAGAGGTCACACACAAAAACACAGACTTCCCATGGGTAAAGTCTCACTTTCCCATGGGCAAAAGGTCTTGTGGAACCGCAACTATTGAAATATTGAACTGTAGCATTTTACGCTTTTGTTGAACGTCAACTTACCTTTTTCCCTTGATCTTTTAATCTAACACGGTTGTCCCTTGCCTTCAACTGGAAAGAAACATCACATTAAATTTCTTCCTAATGTCAATCTTTTACCAATAACTCTGCAAACTTGCAATTGAGGCAATATTATTACAAAATAAACTGATATACTTCTGATTACACTAATAAAGCTCAACAAAGCTTTTTAAAAGTTTTTATATGACTGTACTGCACAGGCAAGTGAACCCAAGCCAATGCCTCTTAGACTAAATCAAGGCTCATAGCACAGGAATGATCTCACTTAGCACCCTTTTTCCAATATGTACTACTGATTCTGTTCGGACAACTGAAATTTGCCAGGGATCATTGATGGCATTAAAGGGGGGGGGGGGGGGGGGAAGATGGAAATTGCCACTCAACACACTGCAAGCTTACCCTATAAGGATCTCTTTGCTCAACTGACAGTTTCCGCCACAATCTTGCTATTGCTCTGTATCTATTGGGCCAGTCTGAAATAAGTTCAGGAAACTTAATTTATTTACTGCAAGTACTGAGAAATAACTGCTACTACTGCACTGTTCTTCAGAAAACAAGCAACATATCCAAAATGCGCAATGTTGGGTTCTTATGCTGGAACTGAAACAAATTAGAACTGCAAAAATTTTAGGTTTACTCTGGAGGTGAAAAGGTTAGATAAATTCAACTGCAATAACTGGACGGCAACATTAGATTCAAGACATGTTCTCCATACCTCAAATGGAGACTACATACCTAAAAGAATAACATGATCAGTTCACTTTTTAATTATTTTTGCATGCATTCTCATACCTGGATACTCCTGTTTCAAATTAACATGCTCCAAGTTGGCATAAAGAACTGGTGATATTGTTGCCATAGCACCAAGCTTCTCATCCTCTTCCCACTTCTGCTGCTGTTTCAATGGGTCAACTCGAGGACTTGGAGGCCTGCGTCTTCCCTTTGGCAGGTCATCAAGATCAAACTCACTTCCTCTTGGGAATACACTGTTCTGATTGAAACCAAGCTGACCAGGTACAACAGAATTGGGAAAGCCATCCATGAGGTTTTGAGGTCCATGCTGATATCCAGATCCTCCTGACACACTTTGAAAATGTGCACCAGAGTTGTATGGCTGGCTAACAGCAGCTTGACCATATGCACTAACAGGGTGACCAGATTGAAAACGTACACCATGACTTGATGCAGGATTGGCACTCTGCTGATTAAATGGCTCTTGAGCATTGGCCACACTGTCTTCCATTTCAGAATCCAAAAAGTTTAATGTTCTGTTGCTCATTTCTCTCTCAATGTCGAGAAATATTTCCTCCACTTCTTGCCCATCAACGTGAGGTAAGACATCACCTGTACTGCACAGAATATCCAGGTCGTTTCCCTGAGGACGGGCCTGAGTTTGGTTCCACATGGATGCTGCTGAAGGGACTTGTCCTTGGGAAGTGGGTGTAGCTGGAGGAGGATGTTGGGATGGTGGCTGTGAAAGTACTTAAAAATACAAAATGGACTTTAAGGTGTTTGCACTAGTCACAGCAATGTTAACTATCTCTACCTGCTACTAAGCATCATTAGCCCAGAGGTTAAAAACAAATACTAGCAGTATAGATTGCCACACTCTTATTCAAAAAGCAAAACCACAAGCCCAAGCTCTTAAAGATCACCTTTGCTTTCTACCTTGCTATTATAGCAAATTTGTGGTTGTATATCACAGTGCTAACACAAGATGCTGGTACAGGGAATGACTGTGACAACAGAATGGACAACATTCTTACCTCTGTTTGTTGAGGGATCGGCCTGAGTTACTGGAAGGTCATCAGTAAGCATATCCAATGACCTGTACAAGGCATCAGGATTGGGAACATCTTCTGCCAAGCTGAGGGCATGTGGTGGAAATGGATCTGTCCCAGCAGATTGTTGCCAGCTAACAAAACACAGCACATACATTTGTAAAAACAGAAAAAATAGCTAACAGTTTCATCACACCACAACTCTAAGTGTTGAGTCACTATAGCTATGCCACACAAGAAAGTGAGATAGGTGATGAAATGATATTTTGCAAAATATTTTGATTTGGAAAATCTTGCAAGTGGAAATAATTATTATAACTACATTTGCCACTTCAACATGCTCCTGAGATCACAGAAAGAAAGGATTTACAATCTTATAACATTACTTCACTTCTTACCTCTCATGCCCACTCAATCCTAACTCAGAGTGATGCTTTTGTGATAAGGAGTGATTTCCCCTTGGATATCCTGCCTGGTGAAGTCCCTGGTTTGAGTGTTGAGGATGCTGTCGCTCTTCGCCAGCCACCAATTGATATGGGACTTGTCCTGATCCAGCAAAAGAGGTTTCTCCATCTGGGTGCACAGAACCTTGTCTTGGTGCAAAGGGGTCTTGGGTTGCTCTGTCTTCATCTTCAGAAGGAGTTGACGGTGTCTTGCCACCATGCTTTGATCTCTTCTCTCCACCTAGAGTGTCTAAGAGCTCTTTGCCAAAAAATGCCTCCTAAAAAATTGTTTCCAAGACATACTACATATAAGAGTGTATTTCCAATTTGGATTGTCCACCTCACATTGACTTATGTGTTACAAAACAGCATCATACTTACAAAATAACGCATAAAGGTAAAACTGCAACAGCAAACAGCCTTACCTGCATCCACTTAGGATAAGACTCCTGCAGGCCAGTATCGTCACTTCCTTCAGCCCAGCTGTCAATACTTCCCTGAATAATTGATGCATCTAACTGGTTGAATGAAGACTGCTTAGCACCAAAGGCTGAACTGCTCAGTCCACCTGGATATGTCTGTTGTTCATGGCAAAAGGAATTACACCAAAAAGATTTCAGTTTATTGTAAAACTTGCTTGGTTAAACGATTCAGAATGTACAAAATATACACAACCAGATAATTCCATCTATATTATCATCACAACAAGTCAGGTCCATTGGATGAATTTCATAACCGATCTCTCTTTAAAATTGTACTTGTTACTTTGTACACTTTAAATACCAGTTTGTGACAAAGTGAAAAAAGTGTGTAATGCATTTCATACCAGAATCTCCAAATCTGAGCACTTGTGCATGGCTAGGAAATCCTCACTAAATTATTTATCATCACAGGTTGCATCTTGTCTTCAAAATGAGTCAGTCAATCAATCAATCAATCAATCACTAGCCCACCGACTAATAATAACTTCAACTCATAAAACTTCAGGTGAAGCAAAGTTCAGTGCATACCTGTGACAGCTGGCCTCCCAGATTGCTCAAGTGAGGAGGTCCATGTGCCACAACAGGAAATCCTGGACCCTTCCTCTTGCTGCCTCCCCGTGCACCACGGCCAGCAAACCTCCTTCCCCCTGAGCCACGACCACGCAACACAAAACCACCAATACCTGGACGTCCAATGTTGGATTGCCTGGGCCTGCTCACCTTAGAAGGAACAAAAGGTGTTTGGTTTTTAAGGCTGTGTAGGTCATCTGCCAAGTTGGTATTATCCTCAATGAGAGCCCTGTTGAAAATGGCATCTTTGTCTTGCAAGTGATCAGCTAAGGTGTTTCTCTTGAGAGGACTTCCTGGCATACCAAACTTCTTGGGCTTTACCTTGCCCTTAACCACACGCCTTCTGTTGCTTCCTGGGGGCAACTTCAGCCTATTCATGTGCCGCACACCAGACTCAGTCAGTTCAATGTTGTTAGCAGGAAAAGATGATGTCATCTGCATTCTATTGAAGTGGTTGGATAACCTAACTTCCACTAAATTGTTGTTTACTCGCTGACAAGGATGCAATGGTTTCCCATTTGGTTGAGAGCTATTACTTTCATACAAAGACTGAGGCTTATAGTGATGCAAAGCTGTTGCCTTTGGTGATGGAGGACCTGTAAAGAAATGGACAGAAGACATTTATATAGAAAATGAGAATCTGAAAAGTTACCAAGAAGAGAATAGTTCAATACATAAGTATGTCTGTAACTATTATGACCATTGGTACACTTCATATTGACCCAAGTCTGCCAGTTGAAATGCCCTTGAGGCCATAGTGAATGTCAGTACTTGCCTTGCCAAGTGTAAGCTCTAGATGTCATTTTCATTTGAGAATGTATATTGCCCAAGTAAGAGGCATTCAAACGCAAAGTCCATCTTAAACAAACATTATAATGTCACAAAAATAATTTTTCTGCAAATCCAGGGGCTACATTGCACATCAGTTTAACAACAATTTGCTTGACTAGTCAAGGATTCTTTTAAAATGCTGTCTGTTTAATTGAAGTTGTCTTGCATGGCCAGCTAGAACTTACCACACTGAGATACCTCTACATTAGTTAACTGGATGAGTAGAAGTATTGATCATACACATACAAAAAGCAGGCTCAAATGTTTTGTTCAGTCCCACACATCACTTTTGACAGAACGAAATGTAATGTAAAACATGTAAGCAAGCCTGAGTAATAGACAGTTTCTTAATGTTGAACTGTGACATTTTGCAAATATCACAATACATTCCTGAATGGAAAAGGCTTTATGGGCTTGTTCGAAGAAAGCTAGACTGCCCTCACATCACAAGTAGTTCCTTAATGTTCAAAAAGAGTAAATGACTTAGCTCCCAGTGTGGTGACCTATCTCTCACTGATGGTTAAATGCTCAAAGATATAAGCTGCATAGACTACTCTAAAATCCAAGGGTAAATACAGTAATGTATGTATGTAATGTATGTATGAGCAATGCCTCATAACACCCTTTCATAATTTATTTTTAAAGTTCAGTGGCTTACAGCCACTTTGATTTTCACTGTAGAAATTCTGTGATGAAACTTTAGAGCTTGATGCTTGGTAATGACAGGACAAGAAACCATTACGGGCTATAGTTGCATGTTCAAGTCAGCACAGAAAGGAAAAGATAAATTTAAGCAGAGTATACAGTCCAGACCCAGAATTGCTAGGTAAAATATGTGACCCTATTTGCGAAAACCCGGCATAAGAAAAGTCAGCGCAAAAGTGTTGTGTCTTGAAAACGCGTTGCAACTCGTTGTCAATGCATTGTAAATGCGTTGTATTTCGTTGTCAATGCATTGTGTCAGAATTTCAACCCGTTGTGCCTCATTGTCAACGCGTTGTGTTTCGTTGTCAACCCATTGTGGATCGCTCTCAACGCATTGTGTTGCGTTGTCAAATTGTTGAGGATGCTTTTGATTTCATTATGAAAGTCGCTTAAACCTCCCCGACTATTTTACATCACGCAATTAACTTCGAGCTCCCGATGATAAAAAATATAATAACTAGTAGTTTCCATTGGAAAGTGAAGTGCTGCGAGTGGAGTTTACATGGAAGATGTTTTTATGTCATTTAGGAATTATCGTGGAGGGATAGTCAGCAAGAGCTACTAGATTAGAGTATTTTGCCAAAGACTAATGGGCTTAAAAACTTTTCTGTTTTGAAACACGTACTGAAGTCGACACAATGAACGGTTCACTCATGCGAAAACCTTTCATCGAGTATTCACGGCCGTTGATCGCGACCGCATCACATCACGATTAATTTATTACAACAAGATATTTTGTACCATGCTGTTTTTAATGGATGCTCACTGACGAAAGTGCTTGTTAGATTTTTAAATGCTAGCTCCTTGAAAAGTAATTTACGCTGTGTTCGAACGACTTGCGTTAATACCGTTTGTGACATTCTGAAAGCTTATCCCCAGTCACGCTGTTACTTCACGCTGATTGGATGATTGTAAAGAATTTATCCAATCAGGCTGGAGCAAACAGCGTGACTGCTGCTCCTTGCTGCTTCTTGGCAGACTAGCCGAGGATGCTGGTTGCTTCGAAAGCTGCATTTCTCGAAAATTATTTGGTGGTTAGCACTTGGATTTTTAATGGATCTTCGATTGAATGCCACAAGAAGAAGCATCAACCTTTCTGTTTACTTGGTGTTCGATTTGGAAGCTGGGCGATTCAAATTTCTGGGTGTAAATCTGCTTGGCACTGGTCGAGCGTAATAACAGTCAACGCAAAACCCACCAGTTCACTCAAATTCTCCATTTTAGGCCGCAAAAGTTTTGTAATGAGTAAACAGTTTAAGTGGAAAGCATAAATTCAAATTCTTCGGAAAGCTTGAGAATTAGTTTAGACAAAACGTACGCAGAATGACGCAGCATACAATTCACGTTTACATTCGCAAATGTCCGAAATTTTCGCCACTAAACTTAGGAGAAGTTTCACGTGCGTTCACTTTTGAACTATAAGTAAATCGGTACCGAATCATGCGGCAAAATAACCTTAATTATTTTTATACTTCATACAGTTTCTTTCGAAAAGATACTTGCTTTGTCATGTAAAAAAGTCATTCATTCTTTTGTACAGAGGCAGGACCTAGAAAGGCAAAAAGATTTTCACAAGATCTGGAATCGATTGGCAACAATATTATTTTACAACTGTGATAATTTTATAGATGGTTTTCATGTTTCATGTCTACACTATTTTCCGGCCGTCATATAATTGGTGTACCACGGATCGGTAAATTTCTGCGAAACATTTTGACGAATATCTGAAGTTTGGGGAGACACACAAGCCTAAAACTTGGAGAAGTGTCTTATTTATCTTCCATAATATCGATGGTCTTCGATTTGCGTGACAGACAAAACAATCTATTGTTAAACGCAACACGTTGATGAAGTTTGCAATGCGTTGTTCAACGCGTTGATGAACGTTGCCAACGCATTGCGAAACGTTGCCAACGCATTCGAAAATAATTCCAGCGCGTTGGAAAGCGTTTCCAACGGGTTGAAATACGTTGTAATGCGTTGTCAATGCATTTTTCAATGCATTTTTGACTTATCTCTTATGCCGGGTTTTCGCAAATAGGGTCACATATAGTGAGATCAAAGAGTACAGAATTGAAGAACAGATTTAGTTAAAACACCCTCCACATCAGCAAATTTGTGCAGTAAGTGCAAAGCCAGAATAGCCAATTTATCAAATGCAAGTGTCTCTGATAACTGCTTTTATTTGGTGCCTTCAACCTTTTTACACAGTACCACATTGATCAAAATGCGCTAAGTTGCATGCAAAAAAAATCAAATTACCTAGAGCAAATTTGAAGTGACATTTCTGCTAGTGCATTATGCATGTGATGCTAGAACATTCCAAGAAATGGTGTGCATTTAAGTTACTGTTCTAACCTGCTATAAATAAATTAACTGTTAGAAAGCAGAAAAACTGTAAGTTGTAGTTCAAACGTGCTAGATTTTATATGAATCTTGTGCATATTAACTTTTTAACAGAAAATTTAGCAAAGGCAGTAAAATCAGAAACAAAAAGCTTCATTCTACATTCCTATAACTTGCTTAAAAATTAGCTTTTAGCATTTCTTAGCATTTCTTGGACATTAAATTGTTTCCTGGTTCTGCTTCCTTGTCAATTTTAGAGGCAAGTTTGTTTTTGGGTTGCAATGTAGATAAAGAAACAGAACAGTCCCATTGCTGTGATACGAACATTGTGGAGGGCATTTTGAAGGGTGCACAGTGACGTACTTACTAACCGTGCAGAGTACAAGTTCCAGCAGAAGATAAGAAGGAGAGGAAAGGTTGGGAAGCAGATGGAGTTCTACAAGACATACCACTGACACCAACAAGTGCACGCTTGGTTTTTGGCCGACAATACAAACAGTGATATCCATATTCTGCAGCTTGATCAAGTTCTTCCTCATTCACAAGGCCATCACAAGAGCCATGGAGCCATCTACGAAATAAAAAGTAAGTAAGGCTACTATGTTACTGTAAGTTGTAGTACCTCATCACAGACACGCTTTTCACATGTTCAGTTTCGATGACAAACACCCACAGCATACTCTATATTTGCATTAAAGATATTCATACCTCTCACAATGTGCACACTGTATCATCAGGTCATTGGTGTTGTACTTGATTTTGCAGACAGGACACATTGTTTTACTTGCACATGGACCACACTGCGTGTAGTTTGACATCCACTGACAGCCAACTCCTGGTGAAGTAGCTCCGCAATCAAAGCAAGTCACACACCTGACAGACAAAACAGTACAGTTGATAACCCAAAAGATATACACACCTACCAAAGCAAGTGTAATTTTCCACTGGATGAGTGAAACAAATAAGGTGTCTAAAATAATCAAGTATTCTTGTTTATCTCACGATGGGGTCACTTGTGATGTAGATTGTGATATTTCGACTGCATACTACTACTCTTCATCAGGCAATGAGGTTGACTGGTTACAAGTCACCTTTTAAGGATGCTCCACTGAGATTGTTTGGTTTTAAGCAGCTGTGATTGGTGCACTTCCTGCGCTGACCTATGTCTTTAGGCTATTTTTTTTTTTTTTTTACTTTTTGCCATTGCTTTGCTCCTTTTCTTATCTTTTTGCTTCCACTTGGCTTTCCCTTCAAGAACTTCTGAGAGAGCATCATCACGAAAGGAAATTTCTGCTGGGGAGTAGCCATGTGTAGTGGCAGGAAATTTTGCTGGTTCTTTTTCACTCTAATTTCTGAGCGTTTTCATGCATATTTCAGGCTCCATTAAGCCAATCACTCTGATCTGGGGATCACTGGAAAGATCTTTTCCTCCTGCAGAAGTTGAGTACAGATGATGCCAATTTTAATCAAAGGTGATGAAGTCATAAGTGGAACAAAGGCCAAGGCTCAGGAAGGGCAGTTATGGGAGACATGGGAGTCAATGGGTTAATCAAGCATCGAGTTGCTTTTGTGGTTTTAGTTTTTGGGTATTCATTTTGTGCAAATCATTTTATTTGCTTCACAACAATATACATTTAGTGACCCTCTCATTTTGCTCTCTCCTTCTCCTTTCTCAAACAATATTACTCAAGAAACTGGGCAACTGATCACCTCTATATTTTGAAATTAAGGTGGCCTAACACAGTTTTCACGCTCGCTCTTGCTAACGCAATTCAGCACGTGCACAAGTATTGCATAAAAACAAACATGGCAACAATACAGCAATCATTTAATTTGCTCAATGTCCGTGCTATCTGTACTATTTTTCTTCACAAATGAACACAATGTATTGATGGTTTTACTCTTTGATTAGAAAGGTATGTTAGAAAAGGCAATGATGCAAAGAACCCAGCAATTCTCAGCTTTTGTTTTTTACCCAAAGAACTCAAAGAACCCAGTAAATTGCAGCGCATGCGTAGTAAGTCGAAAAAATTGCGATTGAGTGAAAAATTGACTTCCCATAGATACGCCTATTTCTCGAGAACCACTCATTAGAATTTCACGAAATTTGGCATGAAAATACTTTAGGAGATAAGTAACTGGAGGATTGAAAAAAACTGAACTTTAACAAAGGAAATTCAAGATATGCCAGTGAATGTTCAACGAGGGATAATTAAAGATCTGTTTGTTAAATTATTATTGAAATAGCACTAACTTGTGAGTATCGTTACAAGACTGTTGCATGCAAATTATAAAGAAAATCTCATGACTAGATTTTCTGCAAATAAACAAAACCGATTTTAAAGACCTGTTTATATTTAATCATGTTGCCATGGCAATGGCACATACGTCAGCTTAATTATCAAAAAGTTGAAGTTTGTGTTGTTAACTTGTTTGCTGCCATTTTTGGCGACCAAAGGATCAAGGGTTTTAGAGAAAAAGGTAAATGAAACAGGTATCAAAAACTGTGTTCAGCCACCTTAAACATATTATAACTCATTCACTAGTCAGTTAAAGGAAAGTGAATGAAGTTTCAACACATGAAGTAATCCTTGTTGCACACTTTGAACATAATTACTAGAGAGGTTTAGAATGATGTTTATGGCAACCAGCAGACAGCAAAACTGAAACCAGTGAGTTTCCTTAACTACTGTAGCTGTTTTTACACTAAAGTTGTATTTGCCATGGATATTATTGTGCTGGATTGATTTAAAGACAAGACAAAGGAAACAGGGAGGATGAAGACTAGCACTATGCAGTCTAAACGTCACAATCTACATGTAGATCACTAGTGACCACAATGTGAGACAAACTGGAATACTTGATTATTACTGTACTTCACTGCAATGAATAACAACCTCTTTTACGACAAATAAGTTCTCATGCACTACCATGGCCTGGGAAGAAATCATGTGACCATGGGCAGGCAGGCAGTTGTTTCTTAGTATCTGCCATTACTGACCTTTTCTCACTCACTCACATCAAGAGTTTCACTATTTTTTACTGGCCTGCATACAGAAACCTCTGCATTTGCATAATTTTGAAATTTTCAGTACCTGTACACTGTTTTGCTAAGTTTGCAATAAAGATCAGGTTGTGGTGGTTGCCTACCAGTGGGGTGTTGCAGGTGACTCACCATTTACATTTCCATCCACCCTGGGGAACATGTCCTAATGGAGGATCGAGGCAATAGGTGTGATATGAGATGTCACAGCTGTCACAGAGCAACAAGCGTGCTTCATCACTTCCTTTTCCGCATCCCTCACAAAGAGTGCAATCCAGGCAACGCCAACCTTTTGTTAAGATCACTTTGTTAATCTGTGAGAGAACAAACATTTGTTACTTTTTCTTCACGGCCTAGTACACAGCCCACCATTCCTGTAGTACCAGGTATGAACCCTCCACAATATCACTAACTCCATTTGCCCTAGGTAATCTTAAGATAATTCCTCTGAAATAAAACTGACAATAGATTTTCATTCAAACTTTATCCACTGAATATTTATCATATTAGAAATTGAATTTTGAAATAAAAAACAAGAGTGCCCATGCTCATTAAGGAGTACTGAGGCAAAGAAAATGCCCCATATTTGCATTATTAATGCTTATTAGAAGATCACATTCACAGAAATAATTGTAAAATCTTTGTGACAAGACTATCGAGAACATGCATTAAACTACAGTCAATACATTGTGTCAGACACAAATAACCATTTAAAGTTTGATTGAGAAAGCTGAAGTCTTGATTAAAATTTGATCCAAATTTCTTGACATGGTTACCAAACAGCAAACTAGAAAAGACCACAGTAATCTGCTAGTTTCTTATTTATTCAATTTTCAGCAATAGAAATCAGAAGTCTTTCTCATACAAAGCTTGTGATAAGTTCATTACAATGACTGGAAAAAAAAGGTGGGGTGCCGTGCTCATTGGTGAGCTATAGCCATTTTTCAACTGACAGAACTCAATATCAAAACAAATACACCAGGTTTTCAGTATGTGCCTGCACAAGAGCATGCTAAATGATGCCATAAATTTTGCGCAGAAAGGATGCGCAATGCAAATATGAGGAATCACCTTAAGTTCAATTCTATGACAGAAACTTTGTAAAGAGCGAAATCTTGAATTCTTACTGCACCTTTCAATAGCATACGGACTCTAAAATTCAAATGCATTCTTTGCTGTTTTCAATCAAATATTCGGCAGCTCCTCCCAGATCCTGACTACCGCTAAGTGTACATGTAATCAAATCTTTGAGCACAGTCCAGACAATGCCCAAACAGTGCTTGACAGTGCTTGGGAGCTGGGAGGAGCCAAGGAACATTTGATTGACGGTTGTAAAAAAGCATTTGTTGGCCGAGTTTTGAATCTTAGAGTCCACATGCTATTGAAAGGCATAGTAACCATGCTACGTGTAAATGTATTTCAAATGTTAGTTTCCCCAGTTAAAGAACATTCCTGCAAACTAACTTAGGAGGCAGCACACATCCACCAGAATAACACAATACGTAAACTACTTTTTGAATAGCCAAACTTAACTTAACAATGATATATTTATTAAAACTGTAGAAATTGTACGCGAAAACTGAGAAGTCGCATACAATTTCTACAGTTTCTACCGTGAAAATGAAGCCAACATTTTTGATGCTAAAATCTAGGTAAATCTCTGTTTTTGGCAAAACATGCAAGTTGGGCACCGCCACGCTAAATGAAAAGTGTTACGTTATTAAAAAAAATGGATAAGTAAGTCAAAAACTACTTTTAGTATTAATGTGTCCCACGCCATGCCAGACGATATCAAACACTTTCAACAAGCGGAACCTGAAAATTATTTTGATTATACAAACTGGCAACTGAAAATTTGCATCTGGCAATTTCTCCAGTTACAGTACCGCTCAGAACTAAGCGAACCTAAAACGCGTGTACTCAACGAACCCCTAACGCGTTAAAATGGCCAACGCGTTATTGCCAACGCAAAAGGGCCACGCGTTTTTGCCAACGCGTTAGCCTTTGTCATTCATAACCAATATTCCTTTTGTGATGCTTTGTGAAGGCGAACAAAGTACGGCTTGCAGCTCAAAACAAATGCATGATTTGTAAATGCATGCAAAAGCGAAATTCAAATGAAAACATTGCGAATTACAAGCGAAGTGAAAAATTTGACCTTTCGAAGAACCGCTTTGTAATGCCACCACTGAAGGCGCCTAATGATGTTGCCGCATTACGCGGCACAAGTTTTAATCTTCGAATTATTGTTGGTTCACCTTGTTGATTATTCCGCTTATCACAGAAACACAAAACCATCTTCTTCCGTAAAAAAAAAAAACAAAAAAAAAACATCTCTGCCTTGTGAAAACGTAATTCTGTTCTCAAACCCATTGTGGCATCCATAGTCAGCGAAAATTTCGCTGTATCGGATGGAAGTAATCACATAGAGAAGTGCTAGGAAATATGCAAATCGCGACAAAATGAACAACAGATTGAAAGCCAGACGACTGCAATTAACCCGGCGCCTAATATGCGACATAACTGGAGAAATTAAAGTCTGTAAATTACGGAAGGAGGAAAAAACCTACTCATACCTTCTAAGGTAAATCACCAAAGAATTTAAGTTAACGCTTATTGAATGGCGATCAGTTTCATTCAGTTCAAGCAATAAAAGCTGCCCGTTGAATGAAAATTATGATGGGCACTGCACAGCGATATTTGATACCATGATGTTTCCTTTCTCCACGGGAGTCAAACTTGAAGCAACATTGTGTGAATTAAAACAAACATCGTGTCAACTTTTATGAACAACCCTGACCGAATTCCCACAGAAAGCGTCGTCGAAATGTTTTGAGAGTATTTGATGCTTGTTTGGAATACAACGCGACTTTAAAAATTATTTTGGATTTGTGGTGGACAAATTCTCCGAACATCGCCACGTTCACGATTCTTGCGTGATCCGCTGGTCACGGTCTCAAGAAGACAAAATGCCCAGCAGTCAAAAAGCTCGGATACACCTGTAATTCCTGCAAATTCCTCTACTGCAAATCCAAAATATTGCGTACAATCGCTTTGCATTTCCGAACAAACATCAAATACTCTCAAATCGTTTCATGGAAACTTTCTGTGGAAATTCGGTGGACAACTTTGACTGCCGGGCATTTTAATAGTTTTTTTTGAGGACGTGACCGGCAATCGGATAAAGACCCTTGCGATTTTATGGTATGAACAACCTTGGAAAATTCTTCTAATACAAATCCACAATAACTTTTAGAATCGCTTGGCTATTCTAAAGAAACCTCGAATCTTCTCATCAGGTTTGAATGAAGCTGTTTGTCGCAGTTCGATAAATATCTTAAACTGCCGATGTACGCATAAATTTTTTCCGGGTGTCAAGCACGTGCCGATTTTATAGTATGCCCACGCTCGAATATTTCGTCATCTTGCGAACGAACATAATTTTTCGAATCGCTTTACGTCTACATTTCTAAAAAAATCATCAAAGGCCATCAAAAAGTTTGAAAGAATTTTTTTTCAGCGGAAATTCTGTGAAAATTTCAGACTGCCGCCCATTTACTAGTAAGACCTTACCCGACTGCCGGGCATTTATATGTAGATAAAAATCGCTTGACATTTCTAAACAAATATCTACTATTCCAAGAAGAATTGGATTACTTTTTGTGTTAAAATTCTATCAGACTGCTGGATATGTAGGTTTTTGAAAATACTTCCCGGCTGCCAGGTGTCTAGACGCGATAACGATCAGATCTTGAAAAATATATAACTCTCACGATGTTGTCTGTTGGTTTTTTTCACGGCGTCAATTGAAAACCTGTTATCTTTATCTGTTGATTTTTCGAAATGCAAATCATTTTATTCATAAGTTGAATGAATCCAAACAAACAAAACAAAATGGTCTGAAAGTAACCGTCGCTATATTCAGCCGGTACGAAAGAATTAAAACTTGTCTGCTCCTTGAAAACAAATCATGTTCATACCAAATGTTACCTTTAGGAAAGATCGTTAACTTCCTTTCACACAGTAACAAAAGAAGCAAACAATAACCAAGCTCATAAATACTAATGCGTTTACCTCAACGTGTTATAACGCGAAGTTGAAACGCAGTCTAACGCAGCAAAACGCGTGCGCGCGTTTAAGCCTTCGCGTTATGAACGTGCGTTTGATGTTCGTTTAGTTCTGAGCGGTACTGTAGTCACCAAAAGGCGACCTAACGATTTTTTTAATTTCAAGCTCTGTAATTAGTTCAAATGCTTTTTAATAAACCTTTGAAAGGAGTGTAAACTGGTGACATTTTAAAGTGGGTTTCACAAAAACTTTGACAAAAGGTTTCCGAAGTTCGTTTGAAATTCCTGAAGTTCCCCACAAACTTGGCAATTTCACTACGTAGTTGTCAATCAAATCATAAACTTCCAAATGAAGTTTTGAATTCCATGTCAAATTTCATTGGGAAGTTGCGAGGTACAGAAGGACTCCACATTAGAGACGGATGGTGCGATTAGCATCTGGTTTAATACACTCTTCCTTTAAGTCTCCAATTGTGTACTCAAGATGTTGGAAAGCCTACTGAGCTGTTCCAATCTGCAGCATTCATTTTGGTGAATCTACACTCTTTTGCACCCTCCTCAATGTGCATTTCCTGCCGACACTAGACAGAAATTACAAGGTTCACAACTAGTACATAACAACAATATGAAGAATAAACTTTACTACATCAAGTGAAAACAAGAGAGAATCTATAGCACTTCCTGCGTGAAGACAACCAGTGATGTCACAAGGTTGATTTTGGCAGCTAAAAGCAGCACTTTCCATTACGATTTAACAAAAATAAAATTCACCATGATTTTAAGTACATTTGAAACTATATATTGGACAAATAAAAGAGGACACAAAAATTTTGTTTCAGTAGCACTTTAAAAGCTAGGAAAATTGAACTTTGAACAAGACTAGAGGTAGACAATCACCACCATGATTTGAAACAATACTTGAACTATCTTTTTAATATGCTCCAAGTTTTTGCTTTCAGGAGCAGTGAGAAATAAGTCTTAAAAACATCAACATTGACTTTTTCCCACTGCTCCTAGTGAACACACGATAGCAAATTTAAGTGGTGTTTTTGTTTTTTCTTGTTCCCACATGGGTATTATATTTCTAGGTAGGTTAGACAAGAGGAAATGTAACCATTTAAGGTTGTAGTAGCTGCTCTGAAGCACTTAATCCATTCCAACAAAAGTTCAGAAAAATTTTTTCCTTTTGAATGAGAGTACAGTATTACCTTGACACCAACACAGTACGGGTGGTAAGATTGGCCACATTGTGAACACATTATTAGCTGCCCCTCTGGACCCTTGCCAAAACTGCCACAACACAGACACATATCTTGTTTAGTGGTGAATTCATCATTAGCTGAGAACAGTACAAGAGTTGTGTGCAGGCTTTCAGATTCATCTTCCTTGCTTGTGTGGTCTGTCACATTGGCAGCTTTGGGCTGTAGATAAGAAGTACTCCAGTTACTACAGACTAATGCAACACCAGGGCCATTAAGAAGTGTGTGTTTTAAGAGAGAAATCATAGTTTTAACATAGTTTATAGCTTGGAGCATGGCTAAACTAGGTTGTTGAGTAATCAATGTGAAAAGCTTACAATCCAAACAGAGGTTCCTCAACTCAGAACATTGTTTTCATTTCAACAAAGTCACTTGGGGTCCAGTGAGAACTTATAAAAACAACATATTTTTAACTCACCACATTCTCCTTTCCAGGTGATGTTTGAGGTGTTGCCTTGTTTTTTAGTTTACTAGGCGGACGACCTGGACCTGGTTTACCATGCTTTGATTTCTTTCGTGCAGGAGTCCCACCAGACTTGGACTACAGAGAGAAACACACACAGTCATCTCAAAGGAAACTACTGAAGAGTTGTGTATTTTGATTTCAACTGACTTACTAAAAGGTGATTGAAATTTTTAGCCATTACATGTGTGGCCTGAAATCTTACTCGCAGTTATAACTTCAACCTCCCCAAACCAGAGGAGCTACGCTACCTTGGAAAGGGTAAGTTCCACCAGGACCATTAGAGAAGATTGACTACTCACTCAGACACATTCCACAAGGAGCAACATCCTAACTTTGCCCATGTAGTAAGGCCTTTTCCTAAAAGAGAGTACACTTGTTTGGGAGAGGGGGTTGATAATGAATATGTTTAATCATTACATGAACAAACCTTTAGTTTGTTAGTCAGCTTTCTCTTTCCTGGTAACTTTGGAGGTGTAATCAGTGAGTGACGAGGTTGATAATAACTTGGAGGTGGAGCTTTTGGAACTGACAGATGTCTGTCCATCAACTGACTAGCTACAGAGAAGGATGGTAGTGAGCATGCCTCTGATAGGCTAGTAGCTGATGATAACATGTCCAGTTCATCAGACTTCACAACTTCCATTTCCTCATCCAATGGTAGTTTCTCACTTAATGGCAACTTCTCAGGCTCAATGTTATCAAGGTTTGGCATTGGAATTGTCTCTGTATCATCAAGAACAGGATCAAAAGGCCGCAGGGCATTCAAGTCATCCAGGTGCGAATCAAGAAGGAGGTCCTCATCCTCATTGCAAGGGCTCATGCGACCTGCCATTGTCAGTGTGCGCTTGTCTTCTTCTGGTGGACAGTCCAAGTTCATGTCCATGACACTATGTCGTTGATTAAATCCAAGCTCAATTCCATGATTCTTGTCCTAAAAATGTCAACATGAACAATGGTTTCAACATCTCAAAATGTAATTTGAATAACTAATAGATACTACAGATTAGCCTTGATAAGCCAACATATTTTAAGGTACATTGTGATCATCTCATCCCAAAGCAGAAATGCCATCTCAAGATTGCATTTAATTTGTAATAATGATACAAGAAATTGAAATCAAGGGAAACTGAATGGGGCTAAAAAGTATGGCCAAAGTAACCCAACAATGACTTGTAACAGATATATAAAGGATGGCAACAAAAGAAGGTGCTGGGAAATTCAAGAAAAAAAAAATCAAAATACCACTTACCAAAAGTTGTAGTGAACCCTTCTTTGGCTTGCAGTTAGGGCAGAAGTATGGTAGATCTTTGGAGTTGTACTTTTGATACTCATCCTTGTCAATGTTATCGCAGCCAGCATGGACCCACTTCTCACAGGAAAGACACTGCACCATGGCAACATCAGTAAACTGTCTGTAAGCCCTCCCACATAATGGGCAAAAAAGACCCTTGTTGCGCTGTTGATAGCAACTGTCACACACAGAGAAGTTGTGGTGCCAGCGAGAAGTAGGTCCACCCCCAGGGGTATTTGAGCCACAATCTTCACATCGACGGCAGCCCTATGAAAAAGTGGACTTTTGTTCTATAAACTGCAGCTTCAAATAACAAACACTTTTAAGGTATAGAGCCTTTCTCAGGGCAGAAAAATGTTATTTCTTTAGAAAATTTCATCAAATAAGAGACTTCTTTGAACCCAATACAACAGAGGCAGATCACCCAACCAACATACACAGCACAACAGTCACTCACCAGACACTTCCAGCCTGTCTTGGGTATAGTGCTCATTGGTGGGTCCAGGCAGTAGGTGTGATACCCAGTGTCGCACAAATCACATACTAACATCCTATTGTCATCACCAGGTTGCCTACAGAGTCAATGTTAGATGTTACCTTTTAAAATCAATTGCCTACCAGATAACAGAGACATGAACCAACTATTGTACATATTTTTTCTATTAAGAAGGTGCTTCTGTATACCATACTTGAAAATAAATAACAGCAAAAGGACTACGTAAAGCCCAATAAAAGTTATTGGGAAATCTGCGCTGTAAGAATCTGTTATAAAAACATGACTACTATTCTGTTTTCTGTCTCCATCATGTTAGAACTAGTGAGACAATCTCAGATAGTGCAGAGTGTTATGCTGGACTGTAAGTACATTTTGAGTCATCAGCTGCCTGTATGTAACTTGTTTGTTCAAGGCCCAAAAATAACTTACAATTACTGTTTGACAAGAAGGTTTTAAATTTTACTGTGGTGTTTTACGTTGAATTTCGTTTATTTTTAATTCATTGATACGTTGAACTAGCAAACGTGATAATTTTATTTTTTCAACGCCAACGTTTGTAACTTGATACTTTTGTTTTCCTTGCAAAGTTTGTAACATGATACCCTTGTTTTCCCAGCAAAAACATACAAAGGAAAATATGCTGCCTCTTTTCCTCCTGGAGAAAAATGAACTAATGTTATTAACTTATGAAACAAATGGAAGAGGAATGATGATTGTTTCATTCAAGAGGCAAATTTTCATATCATCCATAAACAGTTACTAATTTAATTATCAAATAGTCACGTTGTGTCTCGGAATAGCACGTTCTTATTAGGTTGCCACCGTTGGTACCGTGTTAACAATAAACCAGTTCAAAATACACAATGATATCGATTGAGACAACCAAGAAGCGTTTAACTTTACCGATATTATTTATATCTTACATCGGTGGATGAGTCCCCTCAAAGACTGACTAAATTTATTTCCGGTTTCCGTAAGTGCCACAGTGTCTGCAGCTATATTTGACTGAGTTTCTTTTGTCACGACATTACTACCGGGTACTTTTAATGTTGCTAACTCGGAAATGTTTAGGGTGAATACATTTGTGAACGTCTTGCTCTCTTTCATGGGGGGAGAAAATAAACAGGCGGCTGAGAAGATCCCTCTTTAAAGCTTAGCAAACACGAAATAGTTTGAAAATAGCACACAACATTTTTTAACCGAGCTAGGGATGATTCCAAACGATACGCTGTCACAAAAGCGTTCTTTGCATTAAAAAGGAAAACTGACATTACCTGAATTATAACTGCTAAGAGGAGTGTAGTATCGCACGCATGAACTCTGAACTCGAGAACGGATTGTATCATGCTGACAGTGCTAGAGCGGATGCGTCTTACATGTTGTGTTCTACCACAAGGAAAAGCACTTAACGTTCAAGTGTAATTGTGTATGAAATGTATCGTTTACCTAACATAAAGTAAACACTAATGCTAATCAATCTGCGCATGCGCTTCGAGCAAATTGCTTTTGTTCTTAAGAGCGGAATAGTACCACAAGGATAACAAGAGAATATTGGAACCATATATAGTTTTCTGATGTTACGAAAAGAGTAATGTAAGTATAGTACGTTTTACGTAGCAATCAAAGGTACCCACCCCACCCGCTCAAACCA
The DNA here is from genome assembly GCA_019787425.1 of Platygyra sinensis. Taxonomy (NCBI): domain Eukaryota; kingdom Metazoa; phylum Cnidaria; class Anthozoa; order Scleractinia; family Merulinidae; genus Platygyra; species Platygyra sinensis. Next base: position 22,950 of record JAHPZR010020436.1, on the reverse strand, counting down.
AGGCTAATTAATTAATTGAAATTAATTAATTAAACAAACATTAAAGTTTACACCTTATGGCCTTATTGCCATAGTGCTTTAGCGGCGTCAACCCTCAAACCATCCCAATAGTGCACTCTGCACTAAAAAAGCAGTATTGATCAATACCAACCTGCAACCCTGACACACTTTACAGTCTGGACACTGCCAGCCCATTCTGATAAGTGAGGTCAAATCAACAGATGGCTCCAAGCAGCGGCCATGGTAGTGACGCCCACAACTAGTGCAGAATATCTGTTCACCAAAATCTTTAGCTTCCCCACAGAGGACACACTCTGCTTCACTGGCCGCTGAAATAAACAAAAACCAAAAGAGAGTTTCAGCAAAATGTACACAGCAGATGGCAAACAACAAAGAGAACCTCTCACTTTGTGTTTTTTCTACTAATTTATTAAAAAGATCAAAAATTACAAAAACGTTTGCTAATTTTCACAGCAAATACAAACAGTTTAACTCTACTCGCCACACAGGACACACAGCTGAAGACGTGACAGACTGCAAAAGTTTTATTTTTGCCCTTTGCTGTTTGTCATGCCATCATTTTCAAGTCTCCATAAAGGCAGGAAGAAAAGTTCTAAGAATGTTAGAGCCCCTTAAGTTTAGGAAATTGTCAAGACTTAAATAAGAACATTCCTGCCAGAAGAATAGTGTAACAATTTAATCTTTACCAAGACGTCCTGCATCTTCCAAATGATCTGGGCACAACATGGTCATGGATTTAATGTCCTGTACCAGAGGGGGAAAAAAGCTTATTAGCAGTTTTAAAAACATGTTACACTCACTTCATGTAAAATCCTTTATAAAAATACACAGCCCAATTTGTACCACCTCTCCTATTTCAAGCATTAGAAGAATTTTGCTACCATACTAGTGCAAATACTATTACACGCCAATGTCTTGTCAACTTTCACTCCAAAGAAAGATTGAGCTCATAATCTAATTGAAGGCTTTCGGGCAAAAAGGGCGTATATCGCTTTTTGGCCGATTTTCATTTTTTTTCAGGATCGCGCTAATTTTTCACAGACCGCCTTGTTTTGACATGAAACGCATCGTTCTGTAATTGCTTTGGTAGTTATTCGCTTCGTTCTCTAGAAATAACGTATGCGAAAAACTCAGTTTTGCGTGAAGCGGCATCTTTATGAGCAAATCTTTCGAAGGCATATTTCGACGCGACCCGAACTTAAACGCTTACTGTTGGCAGCTTCGACAGCAAGTTAAAATTTTTAAATTGATGTTTTGGTTTGTGAAATAGCTAGAGAAACAGAAAAAAAAAAAAGAAAGCGCCGGACCTTGTATCGAACCCGCGTCACAACAAAACAAATCCAGACCCGCTCTGTAGCGCGCCTTAATCGCTTGCACTAACGGAGCAGCACTGAGCAGCGATAACTGATTTGCGTAATTATACGAATAATAAAACTAAGTGAAACAAAAGGTTTCTTTTGTTTCTCGTTGAACAAAAGGTCTCCAAAAGAAAACTGAGTTTTTTTGCATACGTTATTTCTGGAGAACGAAGCGCAAATTCACCAAGACAATTACGGAACGATGCATTTCATGTCAAAAGAAGTCTGTCTGTGAAAAATTAGCTCGATCCTGAAAAAAATGAAAATCGGCCAAAAACCGATATACGCCCTTTTTGCACGAAGGCCTTCAATTGTTAATTAACACTTAAACCCTAACTGTTAATTAACACTCTAAACCTTAACCCTGTACAACATCAACACAAATTATTCTCATTGTTACTGCACATTCAGAGCATGTGAGAGAATTTAAGCAAATTCCACATTATAAAGTTTTATGTTTACATTCTCCTATTTACATTCTCCAATCAACATAGCTATGCAAGATACTCTTCCTCAACTGAATTTAAAGTTCAATTGCATGTATCCACTAAAAGTTCAACGTTGAGTCAGAAAAACAACTACTCTCTGAAAGTCACACCAGTCTTTTTCTGGTACTCAAGGAGTAAGACACACCTGAAAAGAACCACTGCTTGCTGCACAGGGATAATGATAGGTTTTCCCACACCGTGGAATTTGACAAACAACACTCGCACCAAATCGATTGCAATGATTACATCGCTGCAGAATTAAAAGGAATATTAATGCACATAGTCAAAATTAAATACTTTTACTCAATACATACTGCAAGAACACAAGGAAGCAGACAGAAAAAGATTCTTGATTTCTGACAGACACTTTACATGTATTGTGGTGTCGCTTTTGCAGAGATTAGAATATGGTATGCAAAGATTTTTAAGACAACATCACTCTATCTGAAAAGGTAAAAAGTAAACTAAGTTGACCACTCTCCCTGCTATAGATGCAAAATCGCATACCTCTGACAAAGCCTTGACAACAGCCTTATCAACATTGATCAAATCATAAGAATCAGTTTGGCTAACTCCTTCTGACCATGCTGCACAACAGTGATGAGCCCATGTGAAACCGTCATCCTCAAACACATCACTCAGCTCCTTCTCTTTCACAGTTCCATACGTTGTCTTGTCAACCGTCAGGTCATGGTTACCACTTCTCAAAGGTAAACCCACAACAACTATTCCCTTCCGCCGGCCACGCCCAGGTGGTCTGCCAGGTCCACGGCGAGTTACAACAGGCTGAGGCTCTGGGTGATCTTCAATAAACTGTCCAGAATCACAAGGATCTAAGTCTAGTCTGTCCCTAAAAGAGTCACAGCCACTATTCTGTCTGTGTCTGTTATGCAGCTTCTTGACAGGGTCGAATCCAGGTGTTGGTGCATATCTCTGGAGTTTGCCATGAAACATATGTTTTTCAACACCACAATTGCAGAATGAACAAACTTTGTTCCTTGCCCTGTTAAGAACAAGAGTATCATTAAATAAAAGAAAGTTTGATTAGGATGCCAAGAATGCGCAGTAAGCTTCGCATCCTGTCACTTATCTAGGTCCACGCTAATTTTTATATAACCTACAGTGTGTATGTGGTTCATTTTCACCAAGTTAGTTGCTTTTATTCCAATCCATTCCCAGTCAATAATAATTGACTAGGAATAAATTGTAAAAAAAAGCTAACCAACCTGAAGACAAGGAACCTGATAACGCTTAAATCAAAAATTTAACTACCTATACAGTGTATTTTACACAGATGTGTCAACATGGCTACAATATCATCGTCATAATTGCATTAATGTTTTTACAGATAGAAAATAGTTGCTTCATAATGTTTACACAGCCTGTTGCAATCAAGTGAGTTTGAGTAGGCTCTTAGCTTGGTAAGAAAACAAATTACTTACAGTACAACTTGGATTCAAATAAAATTCCACTGTCTCAAAACTCAGTATAGTGTTTGAACCAAGCTGTGTAAACATATACAAATGTATACATGCTTATTGCTATTGCTTAATTGTATGTTCGAATCTGTTTTATCAGAAACACCAAGGACTTATTCATGTTAATTGATTTAAATCATTCTCTCCCCTTTCTATATTCCATTTCTTTTTCATTTACTGTCACTTATTTGCACTTACTTTTCAAACTAAAATACCGTATTTCCTTGAATAATAGCCGGGGATGATTATTTTTATTTTCGCACCTAAAGGGGGCAATTATTCGAGGGAAGGCGATTATTTGAGGGAGGCGATTATTTCAAATATTTCTCACAGGAGATCGTGCCCTATATATATTGTTTATTATACCAAGCAATAAGGAAAACGTGAAATACATGAACATTATCATAGAAAAAACTGTGAAAAAACCCAGTGCATTTGTAGCCATTCAGTTGTGAGCAATTGAATGAAAGCTTGTTTGTTACCCAGTGGGAGGCAGGGTGGCCTCATGGTTAGTGTTTAACTCTGGAGCAGGCAGTTCAGGTTCGAGCCCTGAGCCCTGCCAGGGACATTGTGTTGTGTTCTTGGGCAAGACACTTAACTCTCACCGTGCCTCTCTTCACCCAGGTGTATAAATGGGTACCAGCAAATTTAATACTGGAGGTAACACTGCGATGGACTAGCTCCAGCCTTGTGGGCCGCAGTTGGCTTGTATGCAGACTCTACTTTTGTTTCTTGCACCAACATATCAATTTTTAACTTGAGCGGGTGGAGATAAGAGAAAAAGAAAATGGTGAGGGGGGGGGGGGGGGGGAGGCGATTATTTTAAATATTTTGGTCAAAGGGGGCGATTATTCCAGGGAGGTGATTAATCGAGGGATGGCTGTTATTCGAAGAAATACAGTAAGACACTTCATTTCATATATGACAAAAATAACCTCAAACAGCTTTACATTTTACGCAAGATGATAGATATTTTTAAAACACATCAATCAGCAATGCTTGTAGCAAGAACAGAACTGTTCTTCTTAATAACAATAAAAGTAGTTTGCTAGTTGGACTATTATTTATAAGACAGGAATATGACAAGTCTATTTAAAAATGAAGGCGCATTTACAATTCATCTTCTGGGTCTGTCAATGGTCTCTTTGTTACTCCAAAGCCATCAGATGTCAAGTTGTCATACAGAATTTGGCCTGACCCATCCAGAGGCATAGAGTAGGGTGAGATCTCCTGTTTGGAAAGGCACAATATGAGAGGAGTTGTGAGTTCTCTACAATTATATGTTACTGCAAACTTATCTTTATGAAAAATTTGTAAAATGCCTACATAATACAATCATTCAATGAAACATATATAACGAAAAGAGTAATCAGAACAGAGGACAAACTACAACAAAATTGACTTTTATTTTACGAAATAATTTTGATTTAATTAAACATTTCATAAGCTTTTCATTGATATACATTTTGTGGTGGCTGACTTCAAAACAGCCAAACTGACATTTTCCTAGCTCAGGACCCCTGCATTAATGTCCATGATGACCTTAAATGCTTTTTGGCATGCAGATGTTGAGGTAAATTGTATGAAGTGTATTACTATTTTATTATGCAAACAACATGAATTGTCAGGTTTTTTATAACCTAACAAACAGAATTAGGTTTAGATTCATATAAAAAAGCTCAACGTCATTAAATATTAAAATTATCGCTAACAACATTTCCTATTACATAAGTGCGCTTCTCTCTTACCATCAAATTTTCATGATCTGTACTTATGTCATGGTTCTCACGATTACTTCCTGTGCAGGAACCAATTGGGGAAGCTTTGATAGGAGATTTCAGCTTACTGAAAATGAAATGACACACAAACAGCTAAATCAGACAAGGCCAAGTGAGAAACAATATATAAAAACAATTCCAAGAAAACTACAGTAATTGAAGGCAAATTTACCACGGAAAACAAACCAAATAACAACTGATACAAACTATCTTAATCTACAAAATACAGGACCAGCACAACTAAGGATAAAATACAAAATCACATCTACAAAAAGAGGAAAAAAGTGTAGATTTTCAAATTAACTTTAAGCTAAAATGTCCAGTTAATTGACCTCAAACTCTCTCAATGGGACTGTTTGTTGCTAGTCGTGCATAAGTTTCTAAAAAATTCTGCATCACCAAAGCCAGACAATTCCTTGTTAAAAAAACATCTTGTTATGGTGGGAATCCCCTTCATCTCAAACAGATATCCTTTTCATACTCTCTATAAAATCCTTCTTCTAAACTTAACATTCAGATCATTGAATTAAATAACTAAAACTTATACCCAACAAGATAAATTAAATATTCATGCAATATTCAATGTCCCTCTCCAATTGTCACAATTTGACTAATTAAATAGGCTTATATACACACTGGAAACGCATGAATTAGGACTGAAAACTAATTGATATTTCCTCAAGAAAGTGTCAGATTACATAGGAAACCCAACATCATGGCTAAATAAATTGTGGAACTTGTTAACATCGATATATGCTGAGGTCATATTGTGCAGACTGACAGCCATCATTTACACCATAGATATTGACCAAAGAAATAGACATTACCAAATTAATTTCTTTGGGGCTAAAAATAGAGAGAGAAAACTTTGATGACTGTCCACATACTAATAGCATTAACTGAAAACAATCGTCCCTGGGAACAAGATTATCAATATGTGATCAATAGTCTTTTATCCTGGACAATTTCCAAGAGGATTATGTGAACAAAACAGAGCAAATAAACATATAGCCCTCTTGTATAGAACTCAAGTGGTATTTTACATGATACAGGGAATGCACTTGTTGAATTTATTTAAAACAGTAATACATTTAGCTAACACAAAACTCAGCAATTTCTTTTTTGTTTAAGGATATGAGAGTAAGCAAATACATAAATGTGTATAGTGCTGTGCACAAATTCAGCAAAATATATATAAGAAACTGGGAATTTTATTCAGATATTTATTCTATGTAGGTAACTTTCCAATTTTTGTTCAATAATCATTCCCTCTAGCTGTGCTTGCCCTTTTCCTTCTTAAGTGAAACTGAATAAAAAAATTTGAACTGCAGGATGGTCTCTTCAAATGAAAGCCATATTCTGATGAAAGCTGCATATCAATGCACACTTTATTGACACATATATTGATTGATTTATTGACACACTCATATGATACAGTTTTGAGCTTGATAAAAAAGGTAAGACAAAGAAACCTACACAAGCAAGTCTATCTACAAACAGTAGTACTATACTCTGAGCATTGACTCTTGTCTTCTTTGCAGGCTGAGGCTTTGGTCTGTTTCGCACCCTTGTGGATCTACCCTCTTCCCTTATGTTCATTATGAATCCCTCTTCAGAATCTGGTGTTAACGGAGAACTTGGGTATGGACTCAGGGACTGTTGAAGATAGCAATCACAACATGAGCAAGGCATTGTGAACCCACTGACTCCTGTGCTGCCAGTAACCGCAAATAAGGAAAAACCCTCCAATTTCTTGTGCTGCCCGTAATTTCAAAAGAACATAGAACACATGCAGAAAGCATGACTCAAAGGCAAGAGTTTTCACATTTAAACATGCCTAGAGTTCTTAACCCACTGACTACTGGGGCTTTTCACCAAATACCCTTTTTACGACATTTTGGAGATCTTCAGCCTGGAAATGAGTCAAATTGGCTCTGATCTACTCAAAACAGCATGACAGCATGCCTTTATTTCCACTAGCACTACATTTTACAACATTTTTGCTCGGGCATGCCCAGAAATCAAAATTGAGAGAGAGTTTTTGGATGAGAAATTGACTTACATGTAAGTCTTAAGGCTTTTCGTTTTTTTAATTTTTTGTGCCTTTCCTTTTTCTTCTGTTCTTAAATTTTTGCTGCAGTGATTGAGCTTCTTCTGGGCTTGCTTCCAGTTCAAAGTTAAAAAAATTCTCAGAAAGCATCATCAAGAAGGGCAAATGTTACCATGGGAGTAGCCATGCGTAGTTGCAGGCAATTTGCTCCGAGTTTTTCCACCAAATTTCTGAGCATTTCCAGGAATATTTCAGGCTTCACTAAGCCGATCACTCTGATCTGGGTATCAATGGAAAGATCTCTTCTTCTTGCAGAACTTTAGAACAAATGACACCAATTTTGGTCAAAGGTGATGATGTCAGAAGCGAAACTGAGGTCAACACTTATCAGGGCCAGTTATGATCAGTACAGGAGTTTAAATGGGTTTAACATTGGACAGACAAAGTATAAGTAGGTTACTGAGTGAACGATTGTATCTATGCAAACAAGAAGGCTCATTCATGAATAGCATATCGTCACCAAAACAATTTCATACAATAACAGTCAATTCTGAAATGTTATCACAACTTATTTCAACCTGTTATATATGTGTTACCCAGATGAACTTAGAAAGAAATTTGTTTTCGAACTTTTGCATTGTTTTGTCACTGAAAAAGGGATTAAAGAATGCAGTAAAAATACACACCATATTAAGCCAATATCAAAATGGAGTTATGATAAAACTGACCTGTCAGAAACTTTTGTTTGAAGGCTACAGCACATTAAATCTATTAAGATGCTTTTATTTCTTTTATGACACTTAATCAAGAGATGAACAAAGAGACCATCGATTGTAGATTAAAATACACCTTGATCAAAAGCAGTCCCTGCTATTTTGCAGACACTTTATAATTCAAATTGTGGAAAGTTACCATTTCTCTGTGGTTTGGAACTACAAAGTACCCCACTGATCAAACAAAGTTCTAGATTTCAAGTTTGGTACTTCTGTCTCTTTAACAACAATCATACATACAGTATGTTCAATGTTTGAATGGATGTCTATAAACAGAAAAACAAAAGGCTATATATAACTCTGTTTGTTAATATGAAATTAAACTCAATCAAGTTGACAGGCTACAAAAACAATGGCCAAAACCTAACAGTGTCCCAGGAATTCTGGAAATGTTTCTAAAGTTCTAAGTGAGAAAATTAAAAATGGAATACAAGAAAGATTATATCCACTGAGTCATATTTTGGAAGTTCACAATACAGTCAATTCCTTTCTAAGAAAGTGAAATCATTTTTGGAATTTGAAATACATTTCTTGCAGAGTACAAAACAGTTCTCTGCAAATCAAATCTCAAAAACAACAATGTATAAATAAAAAAACAATTATACAGATCAAACGTTTTTATCTGTTACCATCAAAACACGCATTATGGCAAATGCTTCCTTAAAATACTTCCCCTTAGTTTCCTGTGTAGCAGAATGAACCCTTCATTGTTTGACAAAGAGGAGGAAAAAACCGAACTCCAGGTTGCAAAAACAGAACTAAAGACATACTCCTTTATGAGAGGTATATTTACATGTAAGTATCATTCCCTTTTTTGTAATTGGCAGATTGAACCAAACAGAGATTTTCACATTCTCCTAGCTTGAGCTCCACAAATTTCATTCTTCCAAAGAAATGTAGCAACGTCATAAACTGAGCTTAACTAACCAATGCCATTTTACACTTCATAAAATGACACTACTTTCTCATTATTATTTCTCATACATAGCCTACTATTACAACTACAGCAATTACATGTTATACTTAACTTGATTTTGCTCAATTTGATGTAACAATACCAGTTTTTAAGTGAGATCCGACCAAGAAAAATAATGTATTCAAACAGTAATAGAGATCCAAAGAAAGCAACTCTGTAAGCAGTTCAAAAGAGTTCAATTTTTTTCTGTTACACATTCGGATGTAAAAAACTTACTATCGTAACAAATAGTATGGTGTAACCAAAAGTAAAGCTCTTGCGGTCTCACTTAAGATTGGAATTCAATTTACTACACCCTTTTATATTGGCAACTTAGATAAGTCTAACGAATTTCGATTAGCAACACAGAAATGCTGTAATTCGAGCACTAAGGAAAGCGCTTGGAAACGCTTGGAACTGATGAACAAAAGACCGTTTTTTTTAGACACGCAAATCTGTCGAAGGGATGAATAAGCATAGATTTAACCTTCTCACCTTCGTTCAATGAAATACTAAAACAACGCAGTACTTACTACAGTTTCCGTCACTCTTGGTCTGCCGGGGCCTCGTTTAGTTCGTCCTGAAAACGGGAGAAAACCTTCTTTAGACTTTAAGCCAGATATGAAATAAGGAAAACGCAAACAGAAACGTCGCTTACAACATGTTTGGTTCGTTTTATTCCTAGTAGTTTACTCTGCAAGGCGTAGTCAAGCTGTTGGAGTACTATCAAGCAAAATAGTTCAGATTTTTCTGAAAAGAAAAGTTGTCTTTTACGAAACGCGTTCTTGACTTTGCTCTCTCAGCTGATAGCCTACATCAATGATCGTTAGTTACTACGAATGAACTGAATTCAAGTGAAGCCATGGCGATTTAAACTTACAGTGGAAATAGTCATTGTGTTAACGTTTGCGCGAAATGCGAACAACATAAATAGACTAAGTGAAATTTTACATCAAATCGTGAGGTTGTAGATTTCAGCCATGGTTTATTTCATAGGGGAACTCCAGTGGAACAACAAATGAACATTCATAAATAATACAAAATCGCGAAGAACGCAGATGTTTCGCCCGGTAAATGGATGAAGAAGAATTTCTACGACACATATCTTTGTACGCTACACAGAAGCGGAGTTGTCAATGCCTAAAACAGACCAAGATCTCCGCCAAAATAGAGGTCGTGCATTCAAAATGAAATCACCATTTCGATTTTCCACCGACCGTACATCCGCCATCTTATGTCATTGGCAGTAATTATTCATGTCGCTAGAACATTGGTTCGTGCCTTTGTTCGCGTTTTAAGAATCACAAGTTTCTCGCGTATTCAGTCCACCAAAGTCATTTGCCTGAAGTACTTGGCCTTGATGTTTTATCTTCCACACATATTCCAATCGCTTTATTCCTGAGCCTTGTGTTACGCCCATCGAATAAAAAATCAACTGTTATTGGCAACATAGCCCATGAATGGCGGCCGTTGTGTTTAAAGGAAAGATAGCGAAGCGACAATAGGTTAGCGAATTTAAAGGTACTGCCAAAGAACTTTTTCCGCTTCAAACCAACAAAATCGACCTAAAAAAGATTTCCAAGGTTCACTCACATAATCTCTTTGATTGTGTGCATTTTTTTATAGTTTTGAATTGGAACGCGCCACAATCTTTGGACTTCATCTCAAAATGGCGTCCTTCAGACTCCTTGTTACATACACAAATCATGCAAGGGAAATTGTACTCAGCAGTGAAGGCCACTCACTTTGCAAAATGCCGATCAATAAGATGCAATGTATGAAAGCAGCAATGAACTAAAGGTTAAGCGTGAGTGTAAGAGAGCGAAAAACAATTGAAGTTTACGCGGATTTACAGTACAGCACGTCATCGTATGCAGGTCTCAAACAAAACAAATTTTCAACTTACCAGACATAGCTTTTCAATTCGAGTCCTGCAAACACTGCTTTGATTCCAAAAGTACTTTTGCCGTTAATTCGATCCAAAGCAATCCTCTACACTCTCAAGAACAGATATGCTCCGCCTTTGCAATTCGGTTACGCGTCAGGTCGAACGCAGTCAAGAAGCTAGAAACGCAGAACGACAATCGAAATCATAGCAATTTTCCAATTCCCTAAAACGATCACGACTCCGCGAACGATTTTCCTTGAAAGTAGATAGTTTCTTCTTAAAGACGAAACGGTTTAGTTTCTTCATGCAAACGTCGAAAAGTCTCCAAGAAGGGGAATTTCAGTGGCCTCGGAGCCTTGTAGCATGCCGCCATGCATGCTTGAGATATGCAATAGCCTTGCGCGAACAACACGACCCCCCATGAAGTGACCACGCCAATCAAAACGGCCCGCTCCTCCTCCATTGACGAACGCTGATTGGTCAGTGGTAAGTGACGCGGCGGCAAAGTGGAAGAATTTTCGTCAGCTGATTGAATTTTTATCGCGCCACGAAGTATGCCGGGCGTTCCAAATAGCGCCTGTTTGTCACGAAACCGAATACGTTAAGACGAAATGGGAGACTTTGCTGGGAGAACTTATTAAATTAATCATTAAAACAGGTTTTGTTTGAAACGAAAATTTTAAAAAGACACTGAATAAGAACGGAAAATGTATACCGGGAGAATTTGAATTTAATTCACGAAAGCTTTACTTCAGAAAGTTCTCGACGAAAAAAAAAGTTGACTAAAACATGAGTAAATTTTCGTATTTTTTTCTTTCATTTTTCCGACGAAAAGACAGAGCGGTCCAGCTACAGTCTAAAATGTCGTGTCGTGCTGTGGACTAAAAGCATTACGTCAAAGAAAAAGAAAAATCAGCAGGGTTATAACTGCAGAAACACGTTGTTGACCAAAAAAAACTAACGAAAAACTGACTTATAGGATCATTGTCCCTGATTTTTTTCATAATACAGGTATTTTGGACTGAAGAAGTCCAAGAAAATATATGCAGTTATCGGCCTCTAGATCGTTCTGAAAACAAAACTTAAAAGTCGCACTGTTTCCAGCAAACATTAGTACAAGTGTGTATTTTCCGGTAACATGGATGTAGCTTCCTTGGTGACTAAAAGGTTTTTCTTTCAACGGATTTTCTTATCTGTGCGCTTGGAAGAGAACATGAAAAATATCGTGACTTCCGTGAAACGCGACCCCAACAGATTGTAAGGAAGTTCCCTTCAATAACCTTGCTACCCAAATGCGTGAAACAAATTACGGAATCAGAAAGGAATTTCCACTCGATGAAAACATCTTGATAGCTTTAAAATGTGTATAAATAATATAAAATACCCTTCTAAGTGTGTATATAAAGGATAAACAATTTTTAAAAAATAGCAAATGGGCTCAACTTTTTGTAGCTAACGCCTGATTTTTAACTTTTCAGGCGAACTCTAGACGTTTTCATTTCTACAAAAATTTCCCGGATTAGAAAAGACCAAGGTTCCTTCTAATTTACTTTCCACAGAATTTAATTGACGTTGTTTATATGAAATTTATTGACATGCATGTTTAAAACCTTGGTTACGCATATTACCAAGGCAAAGTACGAACGTACTTCGCCAAACGAATTAATGACTCTATCTTCAAACAATCATTGCTCAGTTTAATTAATATCTTTTTGATTTAATATTAGCTTCAAATACAAAAAAGCCGAATAGAATATTCATTTTATTGCGGAATACTAGATATAAAGAATGTTCGAGGACATTTCAACATAATTGTTTACTATACAGTTCTACAATCATCTTTTTTCCGTGATCCCATATTAATTCATACTATAAAGTTTAGTGGTTACACGAACCGAAAAGTATGTCATACGCATCGACGGAAATATTAATATGGTGAAGTCCTTTGTATTATAGAACCTGTAATGACTTCATGGTAATTGTCCCAATAATCCTTTAATTGATTCCAAAATCCTTCCGATGTGAGGAAATAGATGGATGAGCTGACAAGACGTCTGGTAAACGATCAAATGAATCAATAAATATTATGGTAAATCATTAAAAACCCACTCTGTGATCTCTTACTGGGTTGACCGTTGAACATTTGAAATGCTGCGGTGTAAGCTGACAAAATTACGATGGTTGCTGACCAGTTCATATCGGGGTCTTTAAGTTTATCTTGAGTATTTTCATTGTTTTGAGTTATTATTTCCGCCAGAATTATTTAACCGCGAAAATGAGACAATCGAAAAGCAATTCACGGAAATAATCGTGTTGACTGGTTTTCGCATGAACTTACTCTGCCACTTTGTTTTCATTCAGTTCACTTTATTAAATTCTAATTTACAGATTGAATATTACTTATGGGATCCTCTGTCATTAAAAACTCTTCGGCCATTTCAGCTTTAACGGGAATAATATACAAATGTTTTAACAGCAGGCGTTGTTTTGTCATGTTCGTAACCGCAGTTTGTATATATTTCCTCTACTATTATTGACTATTATACTTTGACTTTGGCAGTCATGCCAGGCAATTAATAAAGTCACTTTCCGGACCGCCATTTCTTTCAAGAGGAACTTAACAATAACAGGACACTAAAAAGAAAAACAAACACCAAATTAATCAAGTCAGTAAAGGATCACTACGTACAGAACCTAATGATTATTAAACAAGAGACTACTCATAGTCTCTTGTTATTAAAGAAATAGGAAATTGAAACACAGGTATAATTTCAAAATGCGTCATCCATGACGTCTTTCGAGCTACGTCATTTATTGTGTACTCTAAGCCAACTAAATGCAATCCCGGGGAATACCCCTCAGCAACTACGTCATCTCAACCCAGTGAAGTTCCTTTTCATTGACAAGGGCGTCATTGGATATTCACGATACATGATCTATTTATAGAAATATGTACGTGTTAGGCTTCTCAAGATAATGATTTCTGATATTTTTTCCTTGTCGGGTCTCACGCGAATGTGAAAGTTTTTTTTTCTTAACGGAAGACAATGATTACATTCGATTGAAAAATCAAAGTCAGGAGCCCATTACCTCCTGACACCTAACAATGTATTGCGTAAGTTATTGTAATCATCATTATATGTCATTTGATTGATTTAAATCGTTCATGGCAAAACTGACCACTACCGTTGCCTATTTTCAGGGCACTTCTAAAACGAAATGAAACGTTTCGGGGAAAAATGTCGAGACACGTAATCCAACACCATCTCTTTTGTAACTGATATAAGGGCACGTCATTGTTTTACAGTAATCAAAGTGATAGCCATTCAATAACTACTTGCGGGAAAAAACGGACATGGCTCTCCACCCCTTTCCGCCAGCTGTCCACTCAATTGGCAAAGAAGTCTAAAACGGACAGCCACCTAAATGATTGAGGAAAATTAGCAAGGCTGATTATACAGTGTGGGAATGTATTTTCCAATATTTCGGAAGGCAATGCCTTTCTTCTTATTTCGGAAGGCATGGCCTTTCTTCTTCAGGGTGTTAAATGAAATGATTGCAAATTTGAGAACTCAATAGTCATCTCAAATGATTGCAAACAAAACTACAAGGAAGCGGGCTTGCAAATACTGCCGTTTGCGTCATATCACATGTTTACCAGTCTGTATACGGGTGTTTCGCTGGAGCTTCGGGCGAAGTAGAGTTAACAAGAGACGGAGAACGAGGTGCAAGTCACTTAGCGGAAGGATATATAAAGAAATACCTAATAATCACGTTTCGCTGTCTCGTATAACAATCCACCTGTCACTTTTACCAATCTAAGTCCAGACAAGAGAAGAACAAAGGTTACTTGATATCCTTCATTTGTTACGCCACTTCCCTACCACAGCTAGGATTTTTCGTCTCCACCACAATCTATACTTTTCACCATTAACAAAGCGCAAAGACCACCTCTCTACAATAGTGAGTTAATTCTGTAGCATGATGGACCCAAATTCCTACTTCCTCTGGCCTTAGAATCGAGGCAATGTTGTCATGTCGGTCCCGTCTTTAAAGTTTACCAAAGTTCTTCAAACAGTTTCTTATACACTTTTCCAGTTTACTTAAGTTTCAGTTTCGCGATTAGTCGATAAGATTCCAAGAGTACAAAATAATATATCATAAACCCAGGAAATAAACCTTATTCCAAGTGGACTTTAATCCTAGATTAGATAAATCATGGTCTGGAAAGCTAGATCCGAGTAAAAAAGAAAAAGAAAAGCTCCATAGCATTCTGAGGACAAAAGACTAAGTCTAGAATAATCACCGCCAGATCTGCTCACCAGTAAGTTGCACTGGAAACTTCTGCATGCGAAGTACTTGACCCCTGCTTCTCGCAAACATGAGCGGCCTTAGGGCGGCAGCTCATTCGTTTGCGGAGATAGAATTACGTAGGTGCATCGCAAAAGGATGGCGTGAAAGAGATGACGAACTAGAGTTTTGGGGCTCTGTTATCTCCATTGCGTTTCCTCTTCAATACTTTATTTCTTGTTTGGTCGACTGTTCGACCGACTGTTTGTTTCTTGTTTCTGAGCGACATCTTTTTTCCAGTAAATGCTGCAATCTTCGTAAAGATTTGATAGATATCGGTAGTCTTGAAGACTAGTACAAGACACAACAAAACCAGCTGTAATCGCAATAGGTCACACGTGACCGACCTGCGCAGTAGTATCTTGTAAATCATACTGAGCGCTAGGTCATGATACTATACAAGTTTGAAACAGTAAGCGACGCGGACGACGCATCTTGGATTATCTCTAAAGTATCGGTGTTTCCTCTCAAGGTTGCCGTGTGTAATCCATGTTAATCATTCTCAGTCATGGCCACCCTTGTTTATTCCTGTGTTTGACGATTATTCTTTTTGTAAGTTTCTACCTTAGACGCGTGATTTTTTGGGAGTGATTTTGTCAAAGTTTTTCTTTGTCCCACGCTCGTGACATGTTAATCAGTTCACTTTTCAAGATTTTGTACAAGTCAGAAGAATAACTTAAAATCTCATAGTAATAACAATGTGTTTATCAGGCTGCGTTCATTACATCCGTCTGGTCCTATGCAAAAGAAAAAGCCGCGAGACAGAATATATAGCAAATTACGACGTAGCTCTTAAATTGGGACCAAGCTTGAAAAAGACTGAATTAATTAAACTGAGCCACTTAAAGTGACTTCTGAACACAATGGTTTTAGGTCATATGATCATTCTCGCATTTTAATTGGTTCTAATGATCAATTGAAGGACAAATGCATAGATAAATAGTAGATCTGCTGTAGCATGGAATTTATTTGTTAACTAGACCATTTGTTTTACATATCAACCTAAACTTTGAGAGCAATGCATCATATTTTGACCATCCATAGGAGGTACTCTCGATACCTGACCTACTACATTTATAATATGATGTGGAGATATGTTCCATTAGCAGCCGCTGTTTCGGGAAATGCGCCCGCGCTCACATGCAAAATTCTTAATATTGTCGCGCTTTGTAATCAGATTGTTTCCATGTTTTGGATCACGCCTCTACCAGTTATTAACTTAAGATAAAAGAGGCTATTCGTATTCAGAGAGAGAACAACCCTCTTTGAATCGATAATCACACCATGTTAATCTAAAATGATGTCTTTAATTCTCACACTTTCACTCTTTGCCTCAATCTGTTGTTACTATTACTACTACTACCCAGTTAAGTCTAGAGTAATGTCAGTTATGCACTAAGAGACTAAAGATCAATCATACTTTTTACGATAACTGCAGATATTCACGCGCGCTCATTAGTTAATTTTTATTGTCAATGTGCGAACAGACACATGAATTTGAAATTCATGCGACACCTCAGCGAGCGAGAGCGCGCAAGTCGACAATTTGTTATCGTAAAAAATAAATTGATGTCAGTTTTTAATGCGTCTGTCCTGTTATTGACAATGAATTTCGTCATAACATTGTCAAACCACAGCTACTTTGACAATGTCATGACGAAATTCATGATCAATAACAGGACAGACGCATAAAAAACTGACGTCAATTTGTTAATTTTCAGGCGATTCTATCACTATTGATCTAAAAGCATTGAAACCTCTGACCTCCAACCTTTCCTCATTCTTATTATATTTGCTTGAGGCTACTTATATACTGTCTTTGTGTCAGTCTTATCAGCTAAGAAAGGGGAAGTAACGCAGCATCAGTACCGCTCTCAGTGTTTGTCAGAGTCTGAGTCTGTCGCGAGTCCATCCGCTCTCTCTCGACAGGTATCTTCCGTGCGCGATTCATACCTTGAGATAATCCAGGTTTTGTTCACTTCAAGAGGTCAAGAACCACACAAAAGTCTATTGTTGAGTGAATGCCCGCCCCTCCCGGCGTGGATACACAATGGAAAATTCGAGAACATTGTTCAAAAGTGTCTCGAAATCCTAGCTGATGTGATTGGTTGCTGGGCGCTTTTGTGAGTTCCTCGAAAATAACACAAAGTCAACAATTTGTCGCTCTACATGACTTTCACGCCCCTTCACGTGTCCAATTCACCACAAGCCAGCCAATCAGATAACGTACTAACCGAGGGAATCCCCCGTGATTGCTTGTGGAAAGGGGGCGGAGCGTGATGTCATGTTGTGATATTGGGAACTCATGCGTGTCGAATTCGCGACAACTAGTTAATGGTAAAGCAACGTGAAAAGGGGTACGGGTCTATATCTAATTCATATTTGCATACAGCGCAATAGCATTCCAGTACCGCTCACGCCACTAATAAAAGCTTTAGATAGTTTGCATGATACTGGTTTAAACTTTGGAAGTACTTGCGACAACCAATATTCTTGATTTCCTCTCACTTCATTATAAAGCCCTTTTTGTGAAACAAATTAATTGATATTCAGAACGTTTATGCTTTCATTTCTTGTTTACGAATGATCTGTGACCACTGATAGCCCATAACGAGTGAACCTCAAATATATTGTTTTTAAATCTCACACTCTGTTTCTACTTTTGGTATCATCCTGCCCCAGATTCCGTTCCTGTCTGGTTGTCAATTGAAGGGTAACCTTGTCGATGGGGAGCGATGATATAGGACACAGGGTCAGTGTCCAAGTATGCTGGCTATCAAACGAGAATTACCTAAATTAACGAAGTATCGTGCATTTAACATGCAAATGCAACCAGAAATTAAAAAAAATTAGGCAGGTAACTAAAACAAACAAATTTATTAATGCATAAATAAACAATAAGAGAATTACAATAGAGAAAAGAAGAAACGATGGCTCATATGAGCTGGCGAGAAAACAATTAAGGCGAGATTTCACCTGAAGGCTGTTTTGACGTCGCTCAACATGCCATTTGTGCCAATGTCTCGAGCACGTTTCAAGCCAACGCCAAATCCCTCCATTTAGAACATAAACCAATGTTTTGCGGTTTTGTGTAAATGTTTGGGTGATTTTTGGGCATTTTGGGAAAGAGATATTTTTTCTTAAAGGATAGTTTAAATTGAGAATATGAAATATCGAAGATTTGAAGGATTTGGAAAATTGAAATTTGAAGTGAAGAATTTGAATTGATAGGGGCTCTCTTTAATCTTAAGAATTCCCTTTTAAAACTACTTAAAATTTCACTCCTATTCAAGTGAAACCAATATGCAACTGTGATAGCATATCTTACCCGAATACGTTCCATGCATCGCTTTCTACAAATGGAAGGTCACAGAATGAGCGCGGAGACAGATATGTATTTACGTTCGATCCACATGGCAACAGCTCATGACGCCATACAAGCATCTACCATGACCTTTCTCAAATTTATTTGGATAAACCAGTAGATCATCAAACAGGTTAAATAAATTAACAAGAAAATAGCAAGACAAAAACGACACAATGGAGGAAACGTAATCAATCGCTAGCAAGTTGTCAGGTTTTGCAAATACAAAGTGTAGCATCCTTGTTTCTTCAGGTAACATCATTGATAAGCAGTAATAGAAGCAACAAATGTTACTACTAGTGCAAAATATGAAAGATCATCACATTGTCTGACATGCTTTGGAAAGAAAAACTTGTCGTGAATTATCCAATTCAATGGTTCAATCTCAAAAGTTTTAAAAGAGAACTTGTAACTGACGTTTTGTTCCGAATTGTGGAGGTGTTTCAAAAAGATAACTTCTTTCAAATACGCGCCCTTCATATGTGATTATAATGGAGTGCAAATGGAGTGATTTGCGTGTTTTCCCGTCTCATGAGGAGTAGATACATTGTCGTATTAAAAACAGCTCATCAATGAACACCAAACAACTTCACCTACTGTCTCACGCACGCGCGCGAACACATTGTAGATGCACAATTCAACGTTTCAATCAGATTGCACTTAAAAATTGATGTCACATCCTTCGGTGTACACTGACCAATCACAAAGAGGACCAGGGAATCCCCCTTGCAATAACACAATAGCAGTCGAGTTGAACGGGAGTTGATGAATATTCAAATATAGACAGTGATTTAGGAACATGTATCTGGTACTGGTGTAAATTTGCATACGAGCCACCGAATATTTAATGACCACCGTCTTGGCTAAACAAAGGCTGTCAAGACAAAAGGCACGCACAGTTAATTATAGATTTCAATAAAAGAAGGACGGGTATGTTTTCTGGTTATAACCAATATTTGAGAGTGGGCTCCTCCTCATTCATCTCATTTAATTTGACGGTTTACTTTTTGGGAGACTAAAACCAGAATGTTGGTTTAGTATTTGTTTCCTCTCGCAACTTTCACAAGCACTGCAGACACACGAAAGCAATCCAAATGTACGTCATTCTAAAATATTGCTTTTATAATACAGAGTGATTGCCAAATATATTGTTAATTTGCGAAATTGGCACAAAATCCACGATAGATGAAAAATACTTGGAATTCAGGAGGCAAACACCTAAGTCTGATAATTTTGTTTGTTGACAATTGGTGTAAAACTTACAAACTTTCTAGACATAAACTTAAGACCTTCATAACTTACAGTGATTGTAATTTCTCTGAGCTGCTGTTTAACAGTGAGACCACAATTGGATGGAAATATACATTCTCGTTATAGATTCCAATACAACACCTTTGCTGATAGTTATGAGAATTTGGCAAGGCATCAAGACAATATTTTGCTAGTTGATGATTCTATTTAACAAATTGACGTCAGCTTTTCATGCGTCTGCCCTGAATTACGAATTATGAATTACGTCATAACATTGTCAAAGTAGCTGTGGATCCGCAGTCTACTTTGACAATGTTATGACGAAATTCATTGTCAATAACAGAACAGATGCATTAAAAACTGAAATCAATTGTTTTTTACGATAACAAATCGTCAAATTGTCCGCTCTCGTTCGTTGACGCGTCGCATAAATTATAAATTCATGTGTCTGTCCGCTTATTGACAATAAAAATTAGCCAGTGAGCGGGCGAGAAGTTCTGCAGTTATCGTAAAATTTCTCATCGCTACTTGCACTGCAGGGTAAGGAGAAATTAAAGGTTCGTCACGGTTTTTGGGAAATTTTTGAGAGATAAAGAGCCAGCTCACATTTTACGAAAAGATATAGAAATTAATGCGTCCAAACTCCTTCGAAATTTGGAGCTAAAGAGAAAATGAAAAACCATTTTTACCACCAGTGAAAGAAAAAAACGATAAAAAAAATTATAGAAAACAACAGTTGCAGGAGTTGAAACGAGCCCCAGAAATTCCTCAGGAGCCTCTTACCAATACCTGCGTTCATAGGGAAGGCTACAAAAATTTCCTAGAGTCAACAAGAGTATCGCATAAAATCAGCAAACTGTAGCGGGGAAGAAGGGTGACTATCCTTCCAACGATATTGAAGG
The DNA here is from genome assembly GCA_019787425.1 of Platygyra sinensis. Classification (NCBI taxonomy): domain Eukaryota; kingdom Metazoa; phylum Cnidaria; class Anthozoa; order Scleractinia; family Merulinidae; genus Platygyra; species Platygyra sinensis. The sequence continues at coordinate 2,294 of JAHPZR010020436.1, read as the reverse complement.
AGAACAAGTGTTGCAACTGGAAGACCAAAATTTTAAAAATCGTGAAAGCGTGGAGGATATGCGTCATTCTGACCATGACTCTAATTTTCAATAGGCCATTTCACAGTCACCCTTGCCTCTGTTTCAAAACTAGTTCTCCTGCAAAACCTCCATATGAACCTGGTGGGGGAAAACAAATTCATATATTAAAATGGTTTTGCACGAAAACTCATTTTGACACAGAGGCAAAAACCATCTCGAAAATGGCCTGCTCAAAGACAAACTCGAGTTCATTCAAGAATGAACTGAGGAAGTTAAACGCAAGCAAAGCAAGTAATAGTTCTCATTTTCATATTCCAGCCATTTCCCAGCCATGCAGTATCAGATATCTTTTTCTTTTTTTGATACCTTTTCCCATGTTAAAAATTTAAAACCACGCGTTCACCGTGGAGTCACTACACCACAAGGACAGCAACATGTTTGCTCCGCTCAGCAAAGTTAAGCCCTGTTCGGCGGGGACAGTGCTTGGGTGGGTGACCAAATCCGAATAGCCCGTATTGTAAGAACTGTTTTTTTTTCTTTTTTCCCCTTCCTTTCCCAAGGCGATATTAAGGAGTGCAGAACTGCCATCCTTGTGTTATGTCGTTTCTTCTATTTATCAACTTTTTGTTCCTCATTTCGCCACGGCCCTATTTATGTGTATTTATTTAATAGCGAATTACATTATAGCATAATTAAACAGCGGGACATGTCGTTCGAATTCTCCTCAAATCTCTCGACTGTTGATCTTTCAAAACATTTAATCATGGCTTGGATCATTCGAAAATTCATTCAGCTCGTCAATTTTGTGACTTTCAGTGTCTTCTATTTCTTTTTCGGCAATCGAGTATGGCTGAACCTGTATGAGCGGACGCTTTCGGGAAATGGGACTTCTATAATTACAAGTAGCTTCAATTTATGAAAACGTTATTGCGAGAATTTATTCAATGTAGAACCTTTCTTCGTGTTTGATGCCGAGTCCGTAATGCTCGGTCCGCGTTTTATACCCGAGTCCATATTTTATACCCAGTCCGTATTGCTTAGTCCGCGTTTTATACCCGAGTCCGTGTTTTATACCCGAGTCCGTGTTTTATACCCGAGTCCGTGTTTTATACCCAGTCCGCAGTCCGCAGTCCGCAGTCCGCAGTCCATATTTTATACTGGCCGAGCTAGGTTTTTTTTTTGTTTTTTTTTTTAATTGCATTACGTACAATACACTTAGTGACATTACTTACGATACAGTTACTTACATTACATACAATAACTTACGATATATACAGGTCTTCCAATGTCATTAACAAAACAGCTGCTTCCACATTTACATAATTGTTTTCATTTACCTAGGTTACATAAATTACTACTACCAATTTAGCGAAGGATGTTTGCAAAAAGTAATCATTTAAGTGGCCGAAAAAAAAACAAAATAGATATCCTGTATACATAAAATAATAGTAAAAATAATAGTAAAATTACAGAGTACAATTCGCCCATTTCGACTGTAAGAATTTTATTTTATTACCTTTTCGTGCAATGTATGCTTCTGTTTCATACTTGAGTTCAATTTTAGCCTTAAATCCAACGATATTTGAAAAGGATTGGTTTCTTCTACAGTCCCACTAGTAAATTTTTGCAATCAGTAAAAAGTAGTTTAGTAAGGGGCATGGTCTTGTTAAGAGGCCCACTACGATATCTTCTAAAGTTAGGTGAATTTGCTCATCTCTTACTACTGACCAATACGCTTCAAAATCTCTCCAAAATGCTATAGAGAAAGGACAATGGTACAACAAATGGGTTAAAGTCTCAACTTCACTTTTAATAAAAGTACAGTCTTTGTGTGAAATAAAGCCAATTTTGTAGAGCTTGTCATTTGTATAAAGGATTCTACTAAGAACTTTATACTGAAAAGCTCTGACGTAAGGTTCAAGAGCAATTTTATGTGGAAGCAAAAAGGCTTGTTGTAGTTGCTTTTCTGATAGGTTGAAATCTCTATGAAGAACAGCGATTGCATTAGGTAGTTTGGCTTTCTTGCTAATAAGTAATAAATAATAATCCCTTGATTTCTTTGTGTTCACACAAAATACCTCGCCGCCATTGCCAGTGGAAAATGATGGTATATTAGAGGATGGGAGTGTTCTTGTAGTATTGTCCTTCAGGTGAAATGGAATGGAGTCCCGAAGGCCCGTCCAGATAAGAAAATTAGACTTTTCTATGTTCCTCGCGGCAATTTCAAAGGAATCAATATTATTACAATTTAAAAGGAGATCCCTCAGGTACAC
>JAHPZR010020435.1:40000-105867 GCA_019787425.1 Platygyra sinensis | reverse complement strand
TAGAGGACAAACGTACATGTCCCCTTTACATTGCTTTATTGCAGTGGGCTTGGACGTCAGCATACAAAGGCGCCGCTGGCAGCCGCTATCAGTCCATTTATAAGCCCACTGAACCCTTGCCAACCCATGATGAGTGATGATGTAAATGATGTAAATGAAGAAGATAGACCACAACACCGGGAACTACGTCCCCTACTCTTATCGAATAGTGTGTGGGTTCTTTAACGTCCCCTGCTGACCATGTAACACTGAAGATGCAGGAGACGGGGCCTACGGTTTATAGTCCTTGTCCGAGAAGACTTGAACGTCTAACCATTTGCAGGTGTCATTACAAAGGCAGCACGTTCTCCTCAGTTATTTAAAGACCCTGAGTGTTGGTCCGGCCGAGGTTTGAACCCTCGACCTCCCGCACGGCAGTCCGGTGCTCTACCAACTGAGCTAACCGGTCGGCTAACTGGTTGGCTTGGCTCTTGCCAAATACTATTATGTCATCTGATATGTTCCTAGCACCTTCAATTCCTTGCAGCACTTCTTCAATTGATTTCTGAAAGATTTCAGCTGCTGAGTTAATTCCAAAACTCAGTCGCTTATAACGAAATAAGCCAACATGAGTGGCAAAAGTGGTAATACTTCGGGAGTAGTTTGCCAGTTCAAGTTGGTTATATCCTTGGTTTAAGTCTATCTTATTGAAAACAGTGACTCCATTCAGATCAATGATCAGGTCTTCGACAGTGGGTACAGGATGTCGCTCACGCTCTATAGCCTGATTAGCCGCCCTCACATCGACACAAATGCATATTCCTGTCTTCTTTGGGGCTACCACTATTGGAGAAACCCAGGGGGTTGGACCTTCAGCTCTTTCTACGATGTCAAGTTCCTTTAAATTTTTGAGCTCAGCCTCCACTTGGTCACGGATGTGAAACGGTAGTCTGCGGTATTTCTGGGCCAGTGGTTTTACACTGTCATTAACATGTAATTTTGCAGTTTTGCCTTTCATCCTTCCAAGCCACTCAAAGCAATCTTTGTAATCCTCGATGATGTTATCAACTTTGGGTGTGGACGCACTGTTTATTATGTGTAGCAGTCCAAGATCAATCGCCATCTCGTATCCTATCAAATTCCCATCACATCCATCCACAACACAGAATTGTGTGACCGTCGATTTGCTGGTCACTCTCGACTTGATTTCGGCTTCAAACTTGCCAACCACTGGTAAGGGCTTAGTAGATCTGTAGCCATAGATCCTTTTCGAGGTAGGTTGAATGTGCATGTTTTTCAACTGATTGAAGGAACATGTGCCAATGACATTCACTCCCGCCCCTGAGTCAATTAGACATGTCACTGTCTTGTCTCCAATGGTGATTTCAGTTAACGGCTGTATTTTGTCACGCATGGAATGGAGAGTGATTCGGTAGGTGTATTCTTCATCGGTGGATTCATCATCATCTTTTTTGGCTACTGCACTGACTTTCGTGAAATTTGATTTGCTTCTGCATACTTTTACGAAAAGGCCTTTCTTGTGACAGTGTTTGCAAATTTCATTCAGTGCAGGACAAGGTCGTTGTTTGTGAGGGTAGTTTTTTTCCACACCTGTAGCACTTCTTATTGTTTTTCAGGTTTTTCCTGTTCCTCTTTTACTGTTTGGACTTCCGCTATTTGGGCTAATTTGTTCTGTTCCTCGATGCCTTTGGCTTGCTTTTCAGACATCTCTAGACCACGGCCATAGTCGAGTAATTCTTTGAGATTCACGTCTTCCCGGAGAGCACGTCGCCGTAATTGTGAAGATGAACAGGACATGACTATGTGTGACTTGATTTCTTCGTCTTCATGGTCGAACTCGCATGTTTGAGCCAGACGCCTCAGCGGTGTGCAGTAGGAATCTAGCGATTCACCGGAATTCTGAGAAGCATGTCTTGTTTACTTTTGGCTGAAAATAACCATTCAAAGCAGTGACTGCCTTCGCATAGTCCTTCTCTTCTCCTTGATCGGGAAGAGTTTCGAATATGTCGCTGACTTCTTCACCAGCGGAGTATAGTAGCAGCACCCTCTTGCGTGTTGCATCCTTCACATCATGAGTGGCAAGGTACATTTCGAAACATTTCAGCCATTTCTTCCAGTGTGGGCCGACTGAAGCGTTGTCTTTGTGAACAGAAAATGAAGGAAATGGAGGTAGGACATTCGCCATTTCACTACGACAATTGTGTAATCGACTCGTATAATCTTCTTGGGTAATTTTCAGATGTAATCTTTCGATGTAATCTTGTGACGACGGTATATTTATTTAGTGTTCAACTTCGGTTTTCTGCCTTACTCAAATGGCAGCCAACGCACGTGGTGTTGAGGACTGAACATGGATTGTAATTGTTTTACCACGAGTCTTCGATCGAAGGTGACGAATGTGAAGTGCAGTCGTAGTGGGGTTCACCTGAGTTATCCTCGTCGCCAGTTATGGAGTCATCAATTAGAAGAAACCTGTTCTTTATTCTCTGCTCGGTAAAACACGGTAATCCTATCTTCTACTTTCCTACTCCCTTGTGCGCATGACAGTAACGCAATATACAACGACACTACACTACACATCTTTTGTTTTATGTTCATTAACTATGCATGACAGTCTACTATTAATCAGTTGTATTTGCACACCCAAACACAATTTGTATTTTGTTGGTTTTTGTGCAGGGTCTACCCTTGAAGTGGCAAACAAAAACATACAACAGAGAACTTTGTCAGGCTTCTAACCATTTCTCTCTGTTAACTATGGTTCAACATATCTTTAACATTGTAATTTGCCAGTTTTTAGGTGATATGCCATGTAAATTATTGTGTGTTTTCCACAACATAAGTATTGCAAAACAATCTGAGTACATTATTCACATGAACAGGTCTGTTATCCATCAGAATTTTCAGGCCATTGTGTCATTAACACTTTGTTGTTGTTGCTTATTTTATTGCTTCTAATAAATTACTTTTTCTTTTTGTTTCATTCCTCAGCAACCAGGAATTGGTGGAGAAGGTAACAACTGACTTTATTGCCCATTAGCAATGAGATTTTGAGCTAGAGATTTAAATCTATGAGGTGATAGTTAAGACCAAAAAAAACTGTTGTAGCAAAAGATTGCATTGTTCTTTGAAACTCACAGCTGTTCACTGAACAGTTTTGATTTTAACGTCACACAATTGTCATCCATCAAATACCGGTACCATTTTAAGAGTTTTGGGTAATTTAATCATCTAGTGATATTTCAGATTGAAGTTCCTTCTGAAATGAAAAACATGAAACATGAAGACATTGCATCGTGCAGATGAATTCTCAGCCCCTGCACACTTATAGATAGCTCAGCCAATCAGATTATGGAGTCTGCATAAGTATTATTCAATAGAATTCTAAGGTATAAAATTTATATGCAAAATGACAGCTCTTGATGAAAATAGCTGATTGAAGTTGTCAATTATTACATCTTAAGACAGCTTGAAACCTCACAATAAGTTGTACAAGACGAGCATTAAGCTCATGATCAAGATTCTAACTTCTGACCAGTGCTTTCATACCACAGAACCCAATGTACAGTGATGACAAATGTGTGTACCTAGCTGCATTACAACTGGCTTGCAAAATGCTTACTTTAATTGATTGGATTTGAACATACTCCATGATATTGCATTCCAAGATGAATTTCCAACCGTGTGACAAGATGGGGGTAAAACAAGTGATGAGGAACTCTTTTCACAGCTAGCTAATCATGTAATCCTTTTTCTCTTATATTTTTTCTTAACAGTCACTCCTCATAGAGACTCCACCTTTCTGTATACAGAGCCACCCAGTGCCTTAGGGTTATGGATACCATTGGAAGATTGTACTCTGGAAAATGGCTGCCTACAGTTTGTTCCAAAATCCCATAATGGTGAGAGTGATTTAAGTCCATTCTCCAACTTACAGTAATCCCTAAAACTACATGAATATTAAAAAACTTGCACACCTAAGTTGAAAAAGTTGATCTATAGATGCAGTTGAAAAAAAAAAAGAAACTCAAACCATGCTGCAAAAGAAAAGTCCCTTAAAAATAACTGGAATTACACTTCCCCCAATTCTTTGATTTTAGAAGGGAAAAGTGCTGGCAAATTGGTTATGTTTGGAGAAACATATCCTGGGACCTGAAAATGTTCAGAACCTCTTTGCAAATCCTACGAACATTTGCAGAAATCACATGTTAAGATGTCATGCTTGGTCATCCCTAAAGGGGCTCAGTCACAGTATTTTGAGTTATTTTGACCATCGACAAAATTACATTTAAATTGACGGAAACCTAAAAATAATACTTCTCAAAGATGGAAAAACACCAAAGAGATGATAATAAACCATAAAGGAACAAGGATGGTTAAGGATGGAGAAGATTTACACAAATTACAAACAACGAAATTGAAAAATTTAGGCTAAATTATTCAAACCATTTAACCGTGACTTAGCTCCTTTAAAAATACTGGTACTTGCAGGTTAAAAAAATCTTATGCCCTAAAATGAATCTGAAACATTTTGCGAGTATGTATATGTTATGGTTTGTTTTTTTTTTGGTTTAATTTTTTAAAACCAGTTTGAATTTTTCAAAATGGGTTGAATTTTTCAAACCAGATAGAAATTTTCAAACCAGTTTGTTTTTTTTTGTCAACTGTCTATAAAACATAGGCACGCAAGGCGTGCAAGAGTTATTTTTTATTAAAAGGTTATGAAAATGGGAGCATTTAAGCGACTCTTTACAGTGATAATTCAGTAAATTTGACAACTTTTTTGGCTACAATGTACAGCAAGAAAGAAACGGAGAATCTGATGTACATACGATCTTATATCGCTAAGATAAGTTGTCATTTTAAGTTGTCCCTAGAGGGTATGGATAAAATATAGGCACGCTAAGCGTGTAGGAGTTTTTTTGTTGGAATAAATGGGCTGGTGGAAGGGGGGGGAGAATGGGTGACTGTTTTTCTGTAGGTTTTTGAGTTGTTGCGCTAAAAAGGGCTTTGATTTTTTTTTTCTTGTAGAGGGGCAAGCCATATATGTGTATTGCTGTGCTTCCAAAATGAAACATGGAGCATTGACAGATGATGATTTAATACCTATATTATTTTTGTGGATGGAATAATAGAAATATAGTACATGTAGGTCCAAACTGTTGTAAGTAAGGTATGGGTTAGAGACGACAAGAAAGATCGTAGATCTTATAACCGCGCTTTTAAAAAATTAGCTGTTTTCCTTGCACTACAGTCACAACGCAATGCACATTCCAGAGACCCCCTCGATGATTCATTTATTACTGTAGACACCATATCACTTGATCCACACAAACTATATTATTGCATCATCGTTCATCTCTATGATGACGTCATGGTTAATAATCACCCGAACATCTACCCTCGCGTTCCTTATCTGCAAGCAGTCCTTGTTGATTCACTGATGACTATAGCCACGCAATCAACTGATCAATCTGTAGCACAACTGACAACAATGACTAGACATGAACTGTTTAAGCCTCTTATTGCACCATCACACTGACCCGTCCATAAGAAATAACTCATTCAAGCCTGGTTTACTGATTAATTTGTACTTTAACTTGGTGCCACGCAGTCTTCAAAGAATATTATTTTGAACAGTTTTCATACTTTTTTACCTTTAACAAAAAGATCTCGGACTGAAACGAATATCATAAAATGTTGTTGAATTAACCATATCAAACCTCTACTGCAGACACCTAAAAGCTGTCCAAACATGTTAACTTCTTTTTTTGTTTAATATCCTGGGAACAAGAGGCCATAACTTGTTAGCTCTAACTGAATTTACTCCCATGTGAAAAACAAAAGTGTTAAGTTACCATTTGTAACTAAAAATAGCAATATCTCAATCTCTTTGTTCAAACATTTCATGGCAACAAGTGGTGACAATTCGTCAGCTCTAATTGAATTTACTCCCTTGTGAAAGACAGAAGTGTCAAGTTACCATTTCTAACTAAAAAATAGCAAACATCTCGGTGAAACAAGTGCTCATGATTCATCACCTCTAATTGAATTTACTCCCTTGTGAGAAACAAGGGTGTCAAATTACCCTTTGTAACTAAAAATAAAGATATCTCGTTACATTTGCATACAAGAACAAAACAATAGTCACTTCCACTTATTTTGTAAACGTTAAAACTGTTTCAAATCTAAATAGTCTCGTCTCCTCTAAAATATGTCCTTTGAACTAGAAGTGACGATTCGTGACCTCTAATTGAATTTACTCGTTGTGAAAAACAAAAGTATCAAGTTACCCTTTGTAACCTGAAATAAAGTACTCTTCCCATTTGTTTACTACTGACTCATGAACTACTTCAAAACGCAAAGCTCATCTCGTTCATAACTAGCCACCATTACCCTGAAACAACCCGATGTATATTATGTAACTGTCACAATACCCTCTAAACCGGACTAAAAATCACAAACCGGCAACATACACGTCAGTCTTAATAATTCAATCACCAAAGTCCTTGCACTAAATACAATCATACAACTCCCAAGACTTCATTTACCTCACTTAAGTTATCTTGAACAAGAAATTTTCTTTTTCTTCTACTACAATTCGTTGTGCTGGCTCTTAATGTGATAAAGCAAAAACCCTGAAAACATTGACAAGAAAAGATTAAGTTTCATATTTTATAACATACCTTCTCATCCCAGTAGTAAACAAGAACCATTATAAATGTAAAATCGTCACAGAATAATTTCTTTTTGTTCTGTTGACGAAATTAATGGTTGTCTCTTCACTTTTCTCGTTTAAACTTATAATTACCTCGACATTTTCTGTGGGTTAGGCTGAGGATTTTGTGGGCAGGTTTGATAGTAATATTAGCAACTGGATAATCAGTCAAAGAAACACAGTGTTCGGGATCATGTATAACTGCGACCATGCAATGAAGGGTGAGCTTTTCCCATTATGTAAGGTTTTGAATTAAATGAGTGTTAGAAGCTCTACTACTAATGTTGATGTGGTTTCTACAATACGAACAATTATATTTAAGGGTTTGGAATGCAATAGAGGGACTGTGAAGAGGTTGTGACCAGGCTTGAATCGTTTGCGTGTTGTAGCGAAACCTAAATATTGCTGCAGAGTCGAGAGTGAGTAGTTATTTCAGCATCCATTGATCAGTTTCAAACCCAATATATGAATTACTTCCTCCTCTTTTACGGAAGAATAAATATGGCCGTTCTCAACTGTTTCGGGATCAAATCTTCTCACTACCATTTACCTTTACAACAAGAAATTTGATTGGTGTTTAATAGTAGATCCAATCTGATTGGTGTGACATACATACGTCTCTCACTGATCCACTCACTGAACCACCTGTCCATAACATACCCGACGCACCGACTAAGAGGTATTTTTTTACAAAAAAATAACTCAAAAAGGGAACTCCTACTATACTCTCCTATTCTCCCTGAGTTCCTCCTGATTTATTCTATCCCCCAGCTACTCTACCCCTTCCCCAAATCTCCATTAAGCGTGAATGCTAATTAACAGCAGGTTTCATTTTTTTTTTTTTTTTTTTTTTTTAAATCTTGCACTCACCGGGATTTGTACCGTCAACCTCTGGATCTGCTTCCCATTGCCATTACCACTTGACCATGAAAGCAATGGACGCAGGAGTCCTCATACTTGTTTTAATTATCAGTTCATCACCCCAAGCCCCTCTCATACAAATTTTAATTTATTCATAAATACATATAAATTTTAATTAACTCATACATGAACTTTGTCTTAATTACTAAGAAGCTAACCAATTCCAAATAAGTGGTTAGGCCTAATCACTAACTTGAGAGCTCAACCTAAACTACTAAGTCATATGCAAAGTTCCCAGCCTAACATCAAAGCTAACCATTCTAAATAAGTGCTTAGGCCTAATCACTAACTTGAGTGCTTAACCCAAATTACTAAACCACATGCACACATTCTGCTCAAAATTGATATTAAATTGGTTTAAAAATTTCAACCCAGTTTGAAAAATATGAACTTGTTTGAAAAATTAAAACTGGTTTAACAAAAATAAAACCAAAAATAAATTCAAACCATAAACATATATGGTAGTTATGAGTGTCTGTCCCGGAGGCCTTGTTTTGGTAGGGTGAATGTCAAGTTGCAACTAGGAAGGGTGAATTTATTTGTGTTGAATCATATGGCTGTACACACAAGATAGATGTTTGGGTAAATTCTTCGTTTGCCTTTGAAGTTTTCTTTAGTGATGGTGAAACTCAATCTTGTAAATTGTATATTATTCTAAATTATCTGCTTGTCATCACTGATATTTAAATATTCAAACATACATACACTGAATTTTCTTGATGCATTAAATCAACTGTCGCAATAAGAGATGAAGTGACAGTACAAAGGAAATCTATAATTTATATATGCAGATATTATTTTCCAGTTCAAAGTGAAATGCCTTGAATTACTCCAGAAAAGAATGTTATTTATTACTATGAATGAATGCCCAGCCTGTCAAATACTTGTCTGAGATAAGATGCGACTCTAATCTGTTGAAGATGTTGGTGAGTTTTCTTGTTGAAAATTATCATTTTCATTAGTAAATGAACTTTGGTATAAATATAAGTTTTACAGTTGATACTATTGCATGTTTTGTCCTGATTAATTTTAGTCTCAACTTTTTCAGAATAAGTTTCTTGCTTGCTTGCTTTAACACTAAAATCAATTTTTGCTGCATTACAGAATTTTGAGATTATGAAATTCATTTGGTGACTTAATTTTGATCATGTGGCAGGGTTTCTTTGTATGACATCTTGTCCATTGTAAATCTGTAAGGATGCAAAAATTTATATAATGATGTATATACAGATATATGCAGGTACATATATATTCAGTCAGTTTTATAACTATTGTTACAGAAGATTTTGATTTTGCTGATTTGTGTATGTAATCTTAATTAGTTTTCTTGCAAGACAAGAAGCACCAAAACAAAGCCTTGTATGACACAATTTTTATTAATTTTTTTTGTGAATTATTACATGTATGTGTGGCTTAAACTTGTTTTTGGTTCAAGAGATTTTTCAAACCAGGTTGAATTTTATTGTCATTTGTTTTGTAATAGTATTATATTAACTGCAAGACAAAGGACATTTACAGAAATATAGATTTCAAGTTTCACTCCTTACCAGGTTTTAAATTTCAAATTTCACCCAAAAATAGATTTAAACCACATGTACATTACTGTTAGTTTACTCATGCTCACTCTAACCCATCAGAATAATACTGATGCCACACATTCCACCAAAGATTCACGTCTCCATGTGATTGCTAGTTGTGTTGTGACAAAGTAATGGCCAGAGAGACTTGTTGGGTTTCTGAATTGGTTTGTCATGAGCATGGACTTTTTTCCTTCAAATTTCAGTTGTTGCATAGGAAACTAATGTGTGCACAGCGATGTCTATTTTCTTAGACTACAAGCACATGACTTGTGTGATGTACTGTATACATGTAATTACTATGATTTGATGCATGGCCAGGAATCTACTGTGACAGGTCTGCTAGAACAAGCATACCCTTTCACTCCTTTAGTTCAAAATTCAAAACGTTTCAAAATTATCTACTGCAAAATTATTTATTGCGGGGCCAAAAAAATTGATGCAAAGTTGAATTATAGCTAAGGAAAAAAAGGAGATTTTAGGATGGAAGACAAGGTTCTTTTTAAATGCTGAAATTAAACTGAACAATGGTGGTGTAGCTAGATATGCATTAAATTACAGATATGAAATACTTACTCCTAATGTGGTGCTTCCTGTTAAATACGAAATGTTACTAAGCTTCTAGGGCTGGAACCCAATTTTAATTTTGTTTGGCTACTGTGATTGAGTCTGTTTTGAGGATTTGTACAAACTGTGATTATTTTTAATACATCCTGATTATAAAATTATTATTGAGAATGCCACCCTCCACTCATCTGTACACGTTCTTGAATCAATTAAGACTGTTTACTCTGGACTGTCAATCTAAAGTTAAAAAAAAATAATTTAATTTTACAGAAACTTACCTGTTGAGAAAGAGAAACCTCTATTTTTAGTGTTTTCTATTTAATAAGTGAATCTATGAAAATCTTATTTTATACTGAAATATTTTGGTCACATGATTTTATTTGCTATCTGAATAATCAACATACTTATGTACTTTGGTTGCACCAATTTAGTTCCAAGCTTGAAAAACAAATTCTCTCCACTAATTATTGCAGATTATCCTTGAAAATATAAGGAGAATTTGATTAGATCAGGCTTGGAATTACATGGTTTTGATCTTTTTTTTTCAGTTTTCACTAAGTGTTTTGTGAGATGTGAGAACTGTGAGCAAATGCAGGCCGTGTTAATTATTTTGAAAATATCTTGATGGCACATTAACAACAGCGGCACTGTTACTTGCATCTGCTAAACGCAGTCTCTTACTCTTTTATTTGCTCAGTGTTTGTATAATGGCTCGGATTTGGTCACTTTTCAAGGTGAACACGAGTTTATTTAGGGTCTGGTAGTCATTTGTGTATGTGATATGCATTTAACACTAACAAATCAAACCTTGACATATAAAATTATATCACACGTGATCAGGAGTGTATAGACAAAATAGACAAACTTGTATCAAAGCTGATCAGCGGAACAGAAAATAGTTATTTTTAATAAGAAAATTATTGCATGATCTTTATACTTATTTTAAAACACCTGAGATTGCATTTGCTGAAAAAAAGCCTGTATATGAAATATATTTATTAAAATAAGTACTGACTCCAAAGTTATGTATTGTACTGTACCACCAGCAGTGGATTTATATCAAACCTTTCCCTACTGTAGACAAAACACTGCTTTGCCCTCCCTAGACAGTTGCTTAGTTCTTGCAGTGTCTGATCTCCCCTTGGGAGATCATGGGAGTTATTGTATGTAAATACCTACAAGTTCGTATCTACTTGGTAAGAATTGGCTCCTGCTATAACTACAGGGGGCCTTTTCTATAGAATCGTCACTTGATATTTTATAACATGTATGAAGTAAGAATTCGAGTGAAATAAACAGCTGTAGACTCAATAAAGTCGAGCCCTTTGGCAACTCATTTATTGGAACATTAGTGTAGTTTACAACTAGTAATCATTTGCGATTATAACAAGACTGCCATATTAAATCAGTTTTAATTAACTTTTTCTGGGACCAAGTTTTGCCTAAAAAACTCATGTTTTCCATTTCATTTGTTATGAAACATTAACTGTTCCACATTGATAAATATATTGTTTGGTAGAAGCCATAGATACACAATGCTACATTTAAGCAAAAAAACGTGACTGAAATATAATTAAATCAGTCCACTTCTAACATTTTATGATGAATTACATGTATCTTAAATTGCTAGGCAAGTAACATATAACTATGTTGTTTAGTAACTCGTCATATTTATGAATATGTAAATCAGGTGTGTTAAAAAACTATCATGAAGCTAACTAATGACTTGTTTGATATCAACAGTAAACAATAAAATTTCAACAAATATTAGTGACAATATTAAAACATTACCATAACACTATCCTAAAGTTATTAGCCTTGTTTGAACCTAAGTAGACTCTACTTGTACTTAGCAACCTTGGATTTTTGGGAGATGATTGTCAAATTGACAAAAATAGAATTTTGAAATGCACTTCCATAAACTGTTGTGTGGATCAATAGTTTTTGATTCACATTGCCATTGGAGGCAAATATTTAACATCAGGCTGTTTGGGTTTTTTCAAGGTATTCATTAAACTTGCTTTGGGCCAGTTTGTTCTTATTTGACTGCAACTACCAAACTTCATTTCATTTCTCCTTTGTTATTCAAATTTAAAAACCACAGTGGGGTTTAGATGTGCAGTTCCAGAAAATATCCATACCCCCCCTCCCCCAACAGAAGGGATCAGAATATCCTGGGGGGTGGGGGTGTATTAGCATGAGAAAGAAAAAAATACAGCATAATGGTAGTTGTAGTTAAATGAGACCATCATGGAAATTGCTTATTGAGTGCACAATGTACTACAGGTTCAAATTCATTCCACTTTTTAGACTAGTAACTTTATAGTTAAGAATTCGGAAGTGTAACAGGGTAACAGTTTTACCACATTTATTATTGCTGGCTTGGCATTGAAACATGAAAACAAATTAAATTGCTTTGGGCTTTCAAAATACAGTGAACATAACATAACAGTATAATACTATTGCACAATGATCCTTAAATTATTTGAAATTTTGTAAATTTGAATAAATGAATGCTGTGCTTGAACTGCCCATTGTGTATGACTTGATTCCTATTCTAAAACTAAACTCTAATTAAAATAAGCATCAAATAATTTTTTAGATAAAACAGGCTTCGTCAGTTCTTGGAGATGTCCCCTTTGATTAACGCCTGTTAACTGTCAAAGCAGTACTATAGCCAACTACCTTTTTAAAAACTACTAAAATTTAACTGACATTCAAATAATTGAAAGCAGGAAATTCCAATAATCAGCATGTACTAAACCAATGATTGTCGTTTCTTTCCCATTCTGGGATGTTCTCCAAGTTTGAAAATTGTGAAGAAACATTCCATTTGGTAAAAGAAACACACACAGGTCTTCTACATAATGATTATTGCCCTCGGAATTGACCAGACACCTTTACCTCCAAAACATTAACAGTACTTTGAGAGTACCCTCAACTATACTTTATGCCAAATTGCTTGGAATTGAGGGTGGGGGGGGGGGGGGGGGTGCTGGACGAGGTGAGAAAGAATATAAACTTGTCGAAAAGTCTACTAAATTTTCACTGTGAAACATCCCCTATGCCAGGGAGTAATGGTGAAAATACTCAAAGTATGGATGAAGTTTATTTGGTGCATATTGTAGAAAACTATTCTGGGTCATTCATCTGTGAGGCCATGTCTGGCTTGTGTTCATCTACTCTGTGTAAAGAGCTGGAAATGGCAACTCAGATGTAGGCTGCAACCTTTAAATGAGGAATAATAACATTTTGTTAGCTTAAACATTCATGTCTGCTAAAAGTTAAATTTTTCTATCATTGATCACTGCAGTTATGATTGGTGTAAAGGCACATTCCGGTGGGATAATCCAGATCCCAGATCTCTTGGATCATGGAACATCAAAGAAGCAGGCTTTTCATCATGGGGAGAGAAAGTGGGAAAGGAAAATCTTCCCCATTCCTCTCTTTACTTCTTCCAACATGAAGATGCGGCTCACAGTCTAAAAAGGCGATGAATCCTTGTCCAGAGTGAATTAATATTCCGGTTCTTTTGATGTACCATAATCTGAGTGATCTTACATCATGATCTAGATAACCCCAAAGCTAGGAATGGACCCTAAAATACATCTAGAAAAAAGGAAATTGTAGATCTTTCTCATCCCTTCTGATGAAAGCACCAACTTTATAAACAAAATAAATGAGAGTTGTGTAAGAGCCTCACCTCCAGAAATAACCTTTAAAAAATTCTGTACTAGTGTCACCAAATTGCATTGCCTGATTTCAAACCGTGAAGGACTAGGTGCAAGTCAGTAAATCATGGGATTAGTAACTAATGATCCACATAGTCATAAAGTGCAGACCAAGCTTTACAAAATCCCCAAGTTTGGTGTAAATAGGCCCAATAGTAAGCAAGATAGAGCCATACATTTTCATTGTTAATTTTGATGTTTTTAAATTTCTGTATCTCAGTCAAAACTAGCCTGATTAACACTAAACTTGGGGATTTTGTGAATCTTGGTGTGCTCTTTCTGACAGGGCCTGAACAATCGATGAAAATCGATGATCGGAAAATCAATCGATGACAATCGATTAATTATTCTTAATTAGCATTGATTGGCATCGGCCAATTGATGATCAATCGATAATCACATTTAAGTGGTTGCCAACTTCATCGATTCCATCAACTGGCACTAAATTCATGTCTCCGTATCTTCAGGTATTGCGCGGGTGTACGCAGATCATATATTATTTTTAAACCTCAGTAGCAAAGTTTGAGAATTGTTCATTGATGTGGCTCCGCGTAAAACAGCACAAATAATTAGGACAATTAACATATCTCGTTGCCAGTAGTACAAACTTGATCGATTTAGCTTTGAGTTCATAGCAAAGATTCAACTGACCTGGGAAGCAGTCGTCATTCAAACACGATTAAGTTTATTGTTATTTCTTCTTTTTCTTTTTATGTCTCCTGGGATGTGTCTATGCATATGTCCACGTTCACCTCGATCTTCCGTGTGGAATTCCCAAGAGTGATCTACTGAGTAGCAAATAGTTATTCCAGGCAGTGACAAGCTGCACAGAAGTGATTCTCATTCCCAGGAATCATAGCAAGAGACATTCGCCTTTTTCTATTCCCATCAATTATCGATTTCCTGTTTTAACGGGTACCCGTTAATGTATCTTTTCCCGTGGAAGGTCACATATTGATAATCGATGACAATCAATAATCACAAAAATTTTTGTGATCGATTGTTCATTAACCGATTAATTGATATCGACTGCCATCGAATAACGATTTTGTCGATTGTCCAGGCCCTGTTCTGACTATGTGGGTCAATAGTTATCTCATAATTTACGGACTTGTACCTAGTCCTTTTCAGTTTGAAATCAGGCAATGGTGCTGCTTTACTTTGTTTTGTGTTATTCTTTTTAGATATGATTTGTTTTCTTGGTGAGGCATTTTTCTAGTTTTACTCTTTCTAGGTAATAAATAGCTTGCAGAACAGGCATAATTTTTTGTGTATTTTGAAATTACGCCTGTTCTGCAGGCTGGGTAATAAACTGATCAAGAAGCACAGAGTTTTTGATTGTGTTCAACAATGAAGGGGAATGCATACACATAATGTATGTACAGACTAAACAAATTGCTTCAAGATTTTTGGGTTTGTGGTTGATGGCTGTTGTCTACCTTAATTGTTAATAACAAATTACATTGTTGAAGGGACACAGCTTTGTGACTGTGCTGACCTGGACACTAGTTTTTCTCACTTTGAAAAAAGTTTACCTCAACCTCAAATCAAAGTTCATCAAGAAATCCTTCTAGATGAACTTCTTTTTTCGCAGTGTTTTGCTTGAATTTCAATCGTTTACTGAAAAACCTGTTTTTGAGTGTCCTTTTGCTCATCCTATGATATCATTTTTATCATATCTGGTTAAAAGCAGAATTTATCGTCTCTGTTATATGCAAATTAGCTATAGAATGGTATGCAATGCACATGTGCACCAGCTGATTGTGTCCCTTTAAAGTGCCCATATCATCAAAATTTTTATTTTCCCATCTGATCCTATATATCATGCAATGAACTTCTACGAAAAAATTGTTGGATTTGGATAAAAAGCGATTTTTTTATGAATTTTTAAAAACCTGAAAATCCTATTTTCTTGCGGTCCACCTGTGCCACTGATCACAGCATCGACATGCTCAGAGTTGTGACGTAGATTCAGGAACGTGTGACTTCAGGTTTGACTTATCTTGCTTGTTTTACCTCTGTAAATTTAGTTTCATAGTCCATGCAAAATGTTCTTTTTCAGCATTTTGTATGAACTAGTAAGTTAAATTTACAGAGGTAAAACAAGCGAGATGACTGAAGTCACGTGTTCCTTAATCTACATCACAACTCATTCAAAACAAAGGGAAGACTGGTGCGAATGGTGGACCAAAATGGTGGCAAAAAAAAAAACAATAAAAAAGATTGCATTTTATCCAAATCGATTTTTTCTTTCGCAGAAGTTCATTGGGTGATATATAGAATCAGATAAAATAAAACTTGTGACGATATGGGCACTGTAATACAATTATCAAAGCTTCTCAGAGAGAGGCATCTGGGTGGATCTTAGGGACTGCAACATGACTTTAAAGTACTTTGGCTTTACGTTGTTAACTTTGGGAACACAGTCAAGAGGGTCGTACGGGGGGGTGGGTCCTCTGGGACGGTTCACAAAAGGAATAAAATAGAGGATCATGAATCACAGATATAAAAATTTTGTTTTCCCGAATCACAAAAATAAGTAAGATGCTCTTTTGAATAACCTGTTCTTACACTAGAAACAGTGTTTCAAGAAAGCATATCAGGAATGACTAAGTCAAGGCTCCACATTGCAAATTGCACACCTAAGTTATACTGCATAGACGACTCTAACCATTCGGAGAACTTGTGTCTCAAAATTTGTGTAGAATAGAGTGGTAAAATCACAAATATTGAGGTAACTAATTCAGGTTCTTCATGGGTCAAGCAAAACCTTCAGTTCATGAGTCACGAAGAATAATTTTCTAAATTCACGTAGCACGGAAAATAAAATCAGCTAATCATGCACCGCGAGAATACTCCAGTACGACCCTCAGTCAATGAGGGTTGAATGTCAGTTTCATTCAAGCTGTCTGAAGGTATCACATGGACTCTTCAGTAGTGAAATGAAACATGTAAATAAAATGCCGTATTTTGTTCCCTAATTTCTGTTCACTAATTGTTGTCATCTCCTGATACCACAAACTGTTGAAATGTTCTTCATTTTTTTTTTAATGGGTAGACTAGCACGTATGGTTCGTTAGTTCCCTTCTAGTCTTCCCCACTGCATTATTATGTATTTTGATTGTTATCAATGTAACATTGCTATTTTCTTTTTTTTTTCCTATTCTTTTTATTATGTTGTAATCGCAGTGTAAATGGAATAAATAAATAAAAAGATTTCCCTTGATCAGTAACTTTAAATGGATATTATTAAAGTTCAGAGCAGGAGAACAACTCCAGATCATTTGCTATAACATTTCAGCTAGCTGTTTCAACAAACAACGTACTGTATAATGTCTATAACATTCAAACTCTTCATGAGTCCTCACCAGTTCTCTTTGCTGTATTCTGTATTTTCTTGTTCAACAATGTGAAATGTATACGCATGCCTTGACTTGTTAGACTTGTTAGCAAAACTTCGGTGCAGGACAGTTCCATGAATCAATACCAAACAACCTGAAAAGATGCAGATTTTGTGAGCTTTACCTACGTAGGTTTTTCTAGTTAAAAAAGTCTCTTCATACATGTACATTTACCTCTCAATTGAAAGAAGCAAGCTTTTATAAAAATGTCTCAAAAAAAAAATTAGGATCTGGGGCTGTAATTAATGGTATAGACAGAGCTGTTTGCAGTTGGTGAAAATTGCCACATGCACTTGCTCTATCTGCTAACTTTTTCACTAGAGAGGGGTGGGATTTTTATTTTGGGAGGAGAAGGATTTTAGAAGATGACCCAACTGTACCCAAAGACTTCTGAAGATTTCTGATGACATTCCAAAGACTTTTTAGTTTTTCAGTTAAACATTTCTGGATCCTGAAGTCCAAAGATGTGCTTCATCACACATGATCACACATTAAACCAATAACCACCAAGGCTGGAGTCAAAAAAAAGAAATGACTGATGCAAATATAAAATTCTGTTCCTTGGTATGTGGGCTGTTTATGAGTGACTATAAACAACAACAAAAGCAAACTAGTGAGACAACCTCAGATAGTGCAGAGTGTTATGCTGGACTGTAAGTACATTTTGAGTCATCAGCTGCCTGTATGTAACTTGTTAGTTCAAGGCCCAAAAATAACTTACAATTACTGTTTGTCAAGAAGGTTTTAAATTTTACTGTGGTGTTTTACGTTGAATTTCGTTTATTTTTAATTCATTGATACGTTGAACTAGCAAACGTGATAATTTTATTTTTTCAACGCCAACATTTGTAACTTGATACTTTTGTTTTCCTCGCAAAGTTTGTAACATGATACCCTTGTTTTCCCAAAAACATACAAAGGAAAATATGCTGGCTTTTTTCCTGCTGGAGAAAAATGAACTAATGTTATTAACTTATGAAAAAAATGGAAGAGGAATGATTTTGTTTCATTCAAGAGGCAAATTTTCATATCATCCATAAACAGTTACTAATTTAATTATCAAATAGTCACGTCGTGTCTCGGAATAGCACGTTCTTATTAGGTTGCCACCGTTGGTACCGTGTTAACAATAAACCAGTTCAAAATACACAATGATATCGATTGAGACAACCGAGAAGCGTTTTAACTTTACCGATATTATTTATATCTTACATCGGTGAATGAGTCCCCTCAAAGACTGACTAAATTTATTTCCGGTTTCCGTAAGTGCCACAGTGTCTGCAGCAATATTTGAGAAGTTTCTTTTGTCACGACATTACTACCGGGTACTTTTAATGTCGCTAACTCGGAAATGTTTAGGGTGAATACATTTGTGAACTTCTTGTTCTCTTTCATGGGGGGAGAAAATAAACAGGCGGCTGAGGAGATCCATTCGTTTCCCTCTTTAAAGCTTAGCAAACACGAAATAGTTTGAAAATAGCACACGACATTTTTTAACCGAGCTAGGGATGATTCCAAACGATACGCTGTCACAAAAGCGTTCTTTGCACTAAAAAGGAAAACTGACATTACCTGAAATATAACTGCTATCGCCCGTTAAGAGGAGTGTGGTATCGCACGCATGAATGCTGAACTCGAGAACGGATTGTATCATGCTGACAGTGCTAGAGCGCATGCGTCTTACATGTTGTGTTCTACCACAAGGAAAAGCACTTAACGTTCAAGTGTAATTGTGTATGAAATGTATCGTTTACCTAACATATAGTTAACACTAATGCTAATCAATCTGCGCATGCGCTTCGAGCAAATTGCTTTTGTTCTTAAGAGCGGAATAGTACCACAAGGATAACAAGAGAATATTGGAACCATATATAGTTTTCTGATGTTACGAACAAGTAATGTAAGTATGGTACGTTTTACGTAGCAATCAAAGGTACCTACCCCACCCGCTCAAAACAAGGCTAATTAATTAATTGAAATTAATTAATTAAACAAACATTAAAGTTTACACCTTATTGCCATAGTGCCTTATTGCCATAGTGCTTTAGCGGCGTCAACCCCCAAACCATCCCAATAGTGCACTCTGCACTAAAAATGACCCAGTCAAGTGCCTAAGTATGTTAACTTGTTCCAAGCTACGGCCCTTAACACTATCACTAGCACTGTCTCTGGAAAATTAAAAAATCAGGGGACTGCATTTTTCTTTTCTTTCATTTTAAGTTTTAAGTTTACATATTTTTTTAAAAACTGTCAGTTGAGTTCCTAATAGCACAAGTTTTCGGCAAGGCATGAGGAATTGGAATACAACCAAAATCATAACAACATCATTGTGATAGTGTCCCTTCAGTCATGATAAAAATATCAGACTGAAGCTGTTTACTTATAAGGTCTTGCTCAACATTTAATTATTTTTTCCTATTGTTTATATAAAGTTAATAAACTCTTCCAATTGGCAGTGGTTTGCATTGAGGCTCTAAGCAGGGGGTACACAGAAAGTACACAACAGGTAATGGGCAACTTCTGGTGGCAGGGAAGCGCTTAACTCTAGGGGTAAGGGGACCAGGAGAGAAGCCCTCCTGGGGGGAGATGTGATCGAGTGATACTGGGGGTAGTCACCCTGGACAGGGGTCCTGATCAGTCTCTGGGGGTGAGGCCCATATCCCCCAGTCACTAGGGACTAAGGGGAACCAGAAGGGGTGGCCCCTCCTGGGTGGAGTACAGATCAGGTGTGACCGGGGTCCACACCCTGGAGTGGATATTTTTCCGGACCTGTCTCCAAGGGCTAAGCCTTACTGTGGGGTAAAGTGCAGCCAGGGGTTGCACTTCCCTGCCACTCTTTTTATTGGGAAGCAACACACAGGATCTACATCCCTAAAATCCAATGAAGGAATGAGACCTAGTCCAGTAAAATACTGTAATGTACAGATTAATCTTAAAGATACATAAGGTTGGAGAGGAATTCAATTATGATCTGCATGCAAAAAACATTCTGGTCGTGCTAAATACTGTATATATTAAACCTAGGTAGAAATCGAAACACAGAAACAAAGGTTCCAGACGGAGCTAAGGGTGGGTGGGAGGGAAAAACACTGTTGTGGGTGAACCGAGACCCAATAGGAATGACTGGGGAAGGACAGTGTGCGGGAAATAACACAGCACATGAGCATGATGAGCATGTGATAGTATGAATGGAACCTTTGTGAAGTCTAGTAACATACAGTGTTTTCTTTAAGTTTTTAAGCAGCCAGAGTTTTGTGGAAAGCAGACGGTTGTGGCACCTGATAAAACATCATCTCCTCAACATATCTTGACTAGTGAAGCAATGAAAGTAGCTGGCAAAACCTGACAGAGAAGCCGGCGAACTTCACTGGTTGCCGGCTCTTATATACAACCCTGAGATATCTTACTAGGTCACCGTGGACTTTGCCAAAGAGAAGGATATATTATAATCAAACAATTGGGTACTGTTCGTTGTTCTCTCTCGTACTTTGGACTAGTATCTACTGACATTACTTAGTATAAAAGCTTATCCAAATCTGGTACGTTGTGTGACCAAGAAACAGAGACATGATTGTTGCTAATATAAGAATGAGTGTGCTTACGTAGGGCGTAATTCTCAGGCTTATTACCATCAGTTTATGCTACCATAAACTTGGACATAATAATAATAACAATAACAACAACAATAATAATAATAATAACAACAACAACAACAACAATAATAATAATAATAATAATAATAATAATACAAGTTCTTAGTGTGCATTTAAAAATCTCAATGAGCTTACAATAAATAACAATAATAACAATAACAAAAATATGTTCAGGTATAGAATTCCACAGTTTAGGAGCAGCAAAGGCAAACGCCCTCTCACCATAGTAGGGGGTATTAAGGCAGTACAAGTTCTGAACTGAGGATTGCATGGAAGAGCAAAGTGTCTGTGGAGGGTTGTGGAACTTGAGCAGCTCACGCAGGTAAGGTGGACCTTGATTGTGGAGACACTTGTACATAAGTAGCAGGATCTTAAATTCCACTCTAGGAGGTATGGGCAACCAGTGCAGGTCACTCAGAATAGGTGTCATATGGTCAAATCAACGAGCCCCCACAATCAGTCTAGCTGCGGTATTCTGAACTCTTTGTAGCTTAGATCACCTCCCCAAAGGAAAAAATGCGTCTGAATGGACTGCTTTCTTTCTACATACTACATTTAATATAATTGTGTCAATGACTAACCTTTTTTTGTAAACTGAGGAATGAAGTCATTGTCATCACATTCTTCTTTAGGTCCTTTAAAAACGGTTGGGGTACTGCCAGGCTCTGGGTTACGTATAAAACGACACTTTAATCCATCTGACAAAAAATGCAAAAGATTTCTACTTTAACAAGTTGCAACTGACATAGGATATAATTGAGCGAGCACGTGCTCGAAGTTACTGCACAACTTAGTTATCACAAATTTCCATTTATTTAGTTACTCTTTAAATGTAATTAAATGTTGCAAACTCTTCACTGTATTTTGCTCTACTCGCCCTTCCTGAGTATTTTAACAGGGAGCTGGTTTATGGTCATTGTCTGTTTTTGTTTCAAAATATTTATACTTCCTTATCAATCTCCTCTCTAAGTCAAAGACATTCTGGACTATATATGTTATGGTTTGAATTTATTTTTGGTTTTATTTTTGTTAAACCAGTTTTAATTTTTCAAACAAGTTCATATTTTTCAAACTGGGTTGAAATTTTTAAACCAATTTAATATCAATTTTGAGCAGAATGTGTGCATGTGGTTTAGTAATTTGGGTTAAGCACTCAAGTTAGTGATTAGGCCTAAGCACTTATTTAGAATGGTTAGCTTTGATGTTAGGCTGGGAACTTTGCATATGACTTAGTAGTTTAGGTTGAGCTCTCAAGTTAGTGATTAGGCCTAACCACTTATTTGGAATTGGTTAGCTTCTTAGTAATTAAGACAAAGTTCATGTATGAGTTAATTAAATTTATATGTATTTATGAATAAATTAAAATTTGTATGAGAGGGGCTTGGGGTGATGAACTGATAATTAAAACAAGTATGAGGACTCCTGCGTCCATTGCTTTCATGGTCAAGTGGTAATGGCAATGGGAAGCAGATCCAGAGGTTGACGGTACAAATCCCGGTGAGTGCAAGATTTAAAAAAAAAAAAAAAAAAAAAAAATGAAACCTGCTGTTAATTAGCATTCACGCTTAATGGAGATTTGGGGAAGGGGTAGAGTAGCTGGGGGATAGAATAAATCAGGAGGAACTCAGGGAGAATAGGAGAGTATAGTAGGAGTTCCCTTTTTGAGTTATTTTTTTGTAAAAAAATACCTCTTAGTCGGTGCGTCGGGTATGTTATGGACAGGTGGTTCAGTGAGTGGATCAGTGAGAGACGTATGTATGTCACACCAATCAGATTGGATCTACTATTAAACACCAATCAAATTTCTTGTTGTAAAGGTAAATGGTAGTGAGAAGATTTGATCCCGAAACAGTTGAGAACGGCCATATTTATTCTTCCGTAAAAGAGGAGGAAGTAATTCATATATTGGGTTTGAAACTGATCAATGGATGCTGAAATAACTACTCACTCTCGACTCTGCAGCAATATTTAGGTTTCGCTACAACACGCAAACGATTCAAGCCTGGTCACAACCTCTTCACAGTCCCTCTATTGCATTCCAAACCCTTAAATATAATTGTTCGTATTGTAGAAACCACATCAACATTAGTAGTAGAGCTTCTAACACTCATTTAATTCAAAACCTTACATAATGGGAAAAGCTCACCCTTCATTGCATGGTCGCAGTTATACATGATCCCGAACACTGTGTTTCTTTGACTGATTATCCAGTTGCTAATATTACTATCAAACCTGCCCACAAAATCCTCAGCCTAACCCACAGAAAATGTCGAGGTAATTATAAGTTTAAACGAGAAAAGTGAAGAGACAACCATTAATTTCGTCAACAGAACAAAAAGAAATTATTCTGTGACGATTTTACATTTATAATGGTTCTTGTTTACTACTGGGATGAGAAGGTATGTTATAAAATATGAAACTTAATCTTTTCTTGTCAATGTTTTCAGGGTTTTTGCTTTATCACATTAAGAGCCAGCACAACGAATTGTAGTAGAAGAAAAAGAAAATTTCTTGTTCAAGATAACTTAAGTGAGGTAAATGAAGTCTTGGGAGTTGTATGATTGTATTTAGTGCAAGGACTTTGGTGATTGAATTATTAAGACTGACGTGTATGTTGCCGGTTTGTGATTTTTAGTCCGGTTTAGAGGGTATTGTGACAGTTACATAATATACATCGGGTTGTTTCAGGGTAATGGTGGCTAGTTATGAACGAGATGAGCTTTGCGTTTTGAAGTAGTTCATGAGTCAGTAGTAAACAAATGGGAAGAGTACTTTATTTCAGGTTACAAAGGGTAACTTGATACTTTTGTTTTTCACAACGAGTAAATTCAATTAGAGGTCACGAATCGTCACTTCTAGTTCAAAGGACATATTTTAGAGGAGACGAGACTATTTAGATTTGAAACAGTTTTAACGTTTACAAAATAAGTGGAAGTGACTATTGTTTTGTTCTTGTATGCAAATGTAACGAGATATCTTTATTTTTAGTTACAAAGGGTAATTTGACACCCTTGTTTCTCACAAGGGAGTAAATTCAATTAGAGGTGATGAATCATGAGCACTTGTTTCACCGAGATGTTTGCTATTTTTTAGTTAGAAATGGTAACTTGACACTTCTGTCTTTCACAAGGGAGTAAATTCAATTAGAGCTGACGAATTGTCACCACTTGTTGCCATGAAATGTTTGAACAAAGAGATTGAGATATTGCTATTTTTAGTTACAAATGGTAACTTAACACTTTTGTTTTTCACATGGGAGTAAATTCAGTTAGAGCTAACAAGTTATGGCCTCTTGTTCCCAGGATATTAAACAAAAAAAGAAGTTAACATGTTTGGACAGCTTTTAGGTGTCTGCAGTAGAGGTTTGATATGGTTAATTCAACAACATTTTATGATATTCGTTTCAGTCCGAGATCTTTTTGTTAAAGGTAAAAAAGTATGAAAACTGTTCAAAATAATATTCTTTGAAGACTGCGTGGCACCAAGTTAAAGTACAAATTAATCAGTAAACCAGGCTTGAATGAGTTATTTCTTATGGACGGGTCAGTGTGATGGTGCAATAAGAGGCTTAAACAGTTCATGTCTAGTCATTGTTGTCAGTTGTGCTACAGATTGATCAGTTGATTGCGTGGCTATAGTCATCAGTGAATCAACAAGGACTGCTTGCAGATAAGGAACGCGAGGGTAGATGTTCGGGTGATTATTAACCATGACGTCATCATAGAGATGAACGATGATGCAATAATATAGTTTGTGTGGATCAAGTGATATGGTGTCTACAGAAATAAATGAATCATCAAGGGGGTCTCTGGAATGTGCACTGCGTTGTGACTGTAGTGCAAGGAAAACAGCTAATTAATTTTTTTTATTTTTAAAAGCGCGGTTATAAGATCTACGATCTTTCTTGTCGTCTCTAACCCATACCTTACTTACAACAGTTTGGACCTACATGTACTTAATATTTCTATTATTCCATCCACAAAAATAATATAGGTATTAAATCATCATCTGTCAATGCTCCATGTTTCATTTTGGAAGCACAGAATACACATATATGGCTTGCCCCTCTACAAGAAAAAAAAATTCAAAGCCCTTTTTAGCGCAACGACTCAAAAACCTACAGAAAAACAGTCACCCATTCTCCCCCCCTTCCACCAGCCCATTTATTCCAACAAAAAAACTCCTACACGCTTAGCGTGCCTATATTTTATCCATACCCTCTAGGGACAACTTAAAATGACAACTTATCTTAGCGATATAAGATCGTATGTACATCAGATTCTCCGTTTCTTTCTTGCTGTACATTGTAGCCAAAAAAGTTGTCAAATTTACTGAATTATCCCTGTAAAGAGTAGCTTAAATGCTCCCATTTTCATAACCTTTTAATTAAAAAAATAACTCTTGCACGCCTTGTGTGCCTATGTTTTATAGACAGTTGACAAAAAAAAACAAACTGGTTTGAAAATTTCTATCTGGTTTGAAAAATTCAACCCATTTTGAAAAATTCAAACTGGTTTTAAAAAATTAAACCAAAAAAAAAACAAACCATAACATATACATACTCGCAAAATGTTTCAGATTCATTTTAGGGCATAAGATTTTTTTAACCTGCAAGTACCAGTATTTTTAAAGGAGCTAAGTCACGGTTAAATGGTTTGAATAATTTAGCCTAAATTTTTCAATTTCGTTGTTTGTAATTTGTGTAAATCTTCTCCATCCTTAACCATCCTTGTTCCTTTATGGTTTATTATCATCTCTTTGGTGTTTTTCCATCTTTGAGAAGTATTATTTTTAGGTTTCCGTCAATTTAAATGTAATTTTGTCGATGGTCAAAATAACTCAAAATACTGTGACTGAGCCCCTTTAGGGATGACCAAGCATGACATCTTAACATGTGATTTCTGCAAATGTTCGTAGGATTTGCAAAGAGGTTCTGAACATTTTCAGGTCCCAGGATATGTTTCTCCAAACATAACCAATTTGCCAGCACTTTTCCCTTCTAAAATCAAAGAATTGGGGGAAGTGTAATTCCAGTTATTTTTAAGGGACTTTTCTTTTGCAGCATGGTTTGAGTTTCTTTTTTTTTTTCAACTGCATCTATAGATCAACTTTTTCAACTTAGGTGTGCAAGTTTTTTAATATTCATGTAGTTTTAGGGATTACTGTAAGTTGGAGAATGGACTTAAATCACTCTCACCATTATGGGATTTTGGAACAAACTGTAGGCAGCCATTTTCCAGAGTACAATCTTCCAATGGTATCCATAACCCTAAGGCACTGGGTGGCTCTGTATACAGAAAGGTGGAGTCTCTATGAGGAGTGACTGTTAAGAAAAAATATAAGAGAAAAAGGATTACATGATTAGCTAGCTGTGAAAAGAGTTCCTCATCACTTGTTTTACCCCCATCTTGTCACACGGTTGGAAATTCATCTTGGAATGCAATATCATGGAGTATGTTCAAATCCAATCAATTAAAGTAAGCATTTTGCAAGCCAGTTGTAATGCAGCTAGGTACACACATTTGTCATCACTGTACATTGGGTTCTGTGGTATGAAAGCACTGGTCAGAAGTTAGAATCTTGATCATGAGCTTAATGCTCGTCTTGTACAACTTATTGTGAGGTTTCAAGCTGTCTTAAGATGTAATAATTGACAACTTCAATCAGCTATTTTCATCAAGAGCTGTCATTTTGCATATAAATTTTATACCTTAGAATTCTATTGAATAATACTTATGCAGACTCCATAATCTGATTGGCTGAGCTATCTATAAGTGTGCAGGGGCTGAGAATTCATCTGCACGATGCAATGTCTTCATGTTTCATGTTTTTCATTTCAGAAGGAACTTCAATCTGAAATATCACTAGATGATTAAATTACCCAAAACTCTTAAAATGGTACCGGTATTTGATGGATGACAATTGTGTGACGTTAAAATCAAAACTGTTCAGTGAACAGCTGTGAGTTTCAAAGAACAATGCAATCTTTTGCTACAACAGTTTTTTTTGGTCTTAACTATCACCTCATAGATTTAAATCTCTAGCTCAAAATCTCATTGCTAATGGGCAATAAAGTCAGTTGTTACCTTCTCCACCAATTCCTGGTTGCTGAGGAATGAAACAAAAAGAAAAAGTAATTTATTAGAAGCAATAAAATAAGCAACAACAACAAAGTGTTAATGACACAATGGCCTGAAAATTCTGATGGATAACAGACCTGTTCATGTGAATAATGTACTCAGATTGTTTTGCAATACTTATGTTGTGGAAAACACACAATAATTTACATGGCATATCACCTAAAAACTGGCAAATTACAATGTTAAAGATATGTTGAACCATAGTTAACAGAGAGAAATGGTTAGAAGCCTGACAAAGTTCTCTGTTGTATGTTTTTGTTTGCCACTTCAAGGGTAGACCCTGCACAAAAACCAACAAAATACAAATTGTGTTTGGGTGTGCAAATACAACTGATTAATAGTAGACTGTCATGCATAGTTAATGAACATAAAACAAAAGATGTGTAGTGTAGTGTCGTTGTATATTGCGTTACTGTCATGCGCACAAGGGAGTAGGAAAGTAGAAGATAGGATTACCGTGTTTTACCGAGCAGAGAATAAAGAACAGGTTTCTTCTAATTGATGACTCCATAACTGGCGACGAGGATAACTCAGGTGAACCCCACTACGACTGCACTTCACATTCGTCACCTTCGATCGAAGACTCGTGGTAAAACAATTACAATCCATGTTCAGTCCTCAACACCACGTGCGTTGGCTGCCATTTGAGTAAGGCAGAAAACCGAAGTTGAACACTAAATAAATATACCGTCGTCACAAGATTACATCGAAAGATTACATCTGAAAATTACCCAAGAAGATTATACGAGTCGATTACACAATTGTCGTAGTGAAATGGCGAATGTCCTACCTCCATTTCCTTCATTTTCTGTTCACAAAGACAACGCTTCAGTCGGCCCACACTGGAAGAAATGGCTGAAATGTTTCGAAATGTACCTTGCCACTCATGATGTGAAGGATGCAACACGCAAGAGGGTGCTGCTACTATACTCCGCTGGTGAAGAAGTCAGCGACATATTCGAAACTCTTCCCGATCAAGGAGAAGAGAAGGACTATGCGAAGGCAGTCACTGCTTTGAATGGTTATTTTCAGCCAAAAGTAAACAAGACATGCTTCTCAGAATTCCGGTGAATCGCTAGATTCCTACTGCACACCGCTGAGGCGTCTGGCTCAAACATGCGAGTTCGACCATGAAGACGAAGAAATCAAGTCACACATAGTCATGTCCTGTTCATCTTCACAATTACGGCGACGTGCTCTCCGGGAAGACGTGAATCTCAAAGAATTACTCGACTATGGCCGTGGTCTAGAGATGTCTGAAAAGCAAGCCAAAGGCATCGAGGAACAGAACAAATTAGCCCAAATAGCGGAAGTCCAAACAGTAAAAGAGGAACAGGAAAAACCTGAAAAACAATAAGAAGTGCTACAGGTGTGGAAAAAAACTACCCTCACAAACAACGACCTTGTCCTGCACTGAATGAAATTTGCAAACACTGTCACAAGAAAGGCCTTTTCGTAAAAGTATGCAGAAGCAAATCAAATTTCACGAAAGTCAGTGCAGTAGCCAAAAAAGATGATGATGAATCCACCGATGAAGAATACACCTACCGAATCACTCTCCATTCCATGCGTGACAAAATACAGCCGTTAACTGAAATCACCATTGGAGACAAGACAGTGACATGTCTAATTGACTCAGGGGCGGGAGTGAATGTCATTGGCACATGTTCCTTCAATCAGTTGAAAAACATGCACATTCAACCTACCTCGAAAAGGATCTATGGCTACAGATCTACTAAGCCCTTACCAGTGGTTGGCAAGTTTGAAGCCGAAATCAAGTCGAGAGTGACCAGCAAATCGACGGTCACACAATTCTGTGTTGTGGATGGATGTGATGGGAATTTGATAGGATACGAGATGGCGATTGATCTTGGACTGCTACACATAATAAACAGTGCGTCCACACCCAAAGTTGATAACATCATCGAGGATTACAAAGATTGCTTTGAGTGGCTTGGAAGGATGAAAGGCAAAACTGCAAAATTACATGTTAATGACAGTGTAAAACCACTGGCCCAGAAATACCGCAGACTACCGTTTCACATCCGTGACCAAGTGGAGGCTGAGCTCAAAAATTTAAAGGAACTTGACATCGTAGAAAGAGCTGAAGGTCCAACCCCCTGGGTTTCTCCAATAGTGGTAGCCCCAAAGAAGACAGGAATATGCATTTGTGTCGATGTGAGGGCGGCTAATCAGGCTATAGAGCGTGAGCGACATCCTGTACCCACTGTCGAAGACCTGATCATTGATCTGAATGGAGTCACTGTTTTCAATAAGATAGACTTAAACCAAGGATATAACCAACTTGAACTGGCAAACTACTCCCGAAGTATTACCACTTTTGCCACTCATGTTGGCTTATTTCGTTATAAGCGACTGAGTTTTGGAATTAACTCAGCAGCTGAAATCTTTCAGAAATCAATTGAAGAAGTGCTGCAAGGAATTGAAGGTGCTAGGAACATATCAGATGACATAATAGTATTTGGCAAGAGCCAAGCCAACCAGTTAGCCGACCGGTTAGCTCAGTTGGTAGAGCACCGGACTGCCGTGCGGGAGGTCGAGGGTTCAAACCTCGGCCGGACCAACACTCAGGGTCTTTAAATAACTGAGGAGAACGTGCTGCCTTTGTAATGACACCTGCAAATGGTTAGACGTTCAAGTCTTCTCGGACAAGGACTATAAACCGTAGGCCCCGTCTCCTGCATCTTCAGTGTTACATGGTCAGCAGGGGACGTTAAAGAACCCACACACTATTCGATAAGAGTAGGGGACGTAGTTCCCGGTGTTGTGGTCTATCTTCTTCATTTACATCATTTACATCATCACTCATCATGGGTTGGCAAGGGTTCAGTGGGCTTATAAATGGACTGATAGCGGCTGCCAGCGGCGCCTTTGTATGCTGACGTCCAAGCCCACTGCAATAAAGCAATGTAAAGGGGACATGTACGTTTGTCCTCTAACTCGCGACATTACACATTACACAAGGGAGTAGGAAAGTAGAAGATAGGATTACCGCATTTTACCGAGCAGAGAATAAAGAACAAGTTTCTTCTAATTGACGACTCCATATGCAGGGTCAAGAGTCTTCCTAAACATTTCCCTCTATTAACTATGGTTGAAAATGGTACAGAATTATTCTGACAAAGTCGATATTAGCGATTCTGATGAAACATGAAGACACCAACATCCAAGTATTACACAATAACAAAGTCTAAGATTAGTTCAAACTAAAGCTTTTCCACTTTCGGAAAATATCTACTTGTCCTGGAGTATGTATTTTTAATACTCAAGAGTTATTCACATTTTTGCTGAGTGCATTCTTACTAAAATTCAAACTAAACCGGTAAAGGAGAGAACTAAGGGTCTGCATTCTGTTCAAACCTGACTTCTTTTTCAGAATTTCTTTTTGTATCTGACTAAGTTGTGTATGTAACTGAAGTATATTCTCATGTCATTAATCTTTCTTCTGCAGTTTAGTAATTGTTTTATATAATTTTATTTACTTGCGTATATTACAAGTATATATACTAGGTACTCCTCAGAAACTTACCTTGAAAATATACATACTCTGTGGGACAACTGGATGTTTAAATCCCATTGACTTGATGATGGCCTGACACAACAGGATAAAATAGGTACATATCACAAGAAAAATCCAATTGAGAGAATTCACTTTTACGGAAAATGTACAAACTAAAATGACATTCTTTGATTACCTCTACTCTCTTGTTGAATGTGACTTTTTTAAACACTGGATTTAAAACGTGAAGTGCTGATAAACAATAATAAACAAATGACTAAGTAAACAAACAATCAACTAACAAAAAAATAAATGAATAAAAATTTAGAAAGGAAGAATGGGAGAGAGAGAGAAATGAGGGAGAAATGATTTAAAATAATATCAGCTGATAATAGGAAAAAAGGACACCACATTTTTCAGGAATACGGAATTTGCATTTATAAGCATCTTGTGTAAGCAATAGACCACAAGTTTCTATGGTTTATAGGCTGATAAACCATGCAGGATGTTGGAAAAACACGAGAAGTATTCGAAAATCACTCGCCTGCGGCTTGTGATTTACGAATTCTTTGAGTATTCTACCAACATCCGAAGTGGTTTATCAGCCTCTATAGAAACTTGTGGTCTCAGGGCTCGAAATTGCGACTAACTTTTTCTCCTTGGCGACTAAAATTTTTGTTTAGTCGCCAGTTTGGCGACCTTTTGCATGATTTAGAAGTACAATAAAGCATTAAAGTTAAAATAACATTGTCCTACTTTGCGTTCGTTGTAAAAGAATGGGCCAAATTGCATAAAAAAGCCACGTTCCCCCTAAACTTTACGGACTCCTGTTTGCAATATTTTCTGAGACAGCATTAGAGTTTCTCTCCCTGGAACCACACAGGAGCAGCAGGAGCCACAGAATTTTGCAAAAAGACCGCTGAACGATAGCAATTTTGAGAAGAAAAGGTAAGCTTTGGAATCAAAGGTAATCAAGTGTTTAGATGAAGCTTGGCGAAAGCGTTGTTTTGTTGATTGCGTGACGTGCGCTCATGGCTCAGAAGTGGTTGCCTAGCACGTGATCGAAATCTGCCCCAATCAAATTTCTATCCAGGATAAAAATAGCCGCGTTGGGAACGAAAACGCTGTGTTTATTTCGTAAATTTAGCAAGTTTCTGCAAGCATTTTTTATGCTAAAATACAGGTAAATCTCTGTTCTCAACAAAACATGCAAGTTGGGCGTCGCCATGCGAAATGAAAAGTGTTACATTATTAAAAAGAAATGGATAAGTCGAAAAAATACTTATTGCATGTATGTGTCCCAAGCCATACCAGACAATATCAAACACTTTCAACAAGCAGAACCCGAACATTATTTTGATTATACAAACTGGCGACTTAAAATTTGCATCTGGCGACTACATTTCTTCAGTTAGTCGCCAAAAGGCGACCTAACAATTTTTTTAATTTCGAGCCCTGGGTCTATTACTTTTATATAATAATTCAGAAGACACCCAATTTTTCCATGACTTTACAGGCACAATAAACCATGGCTGATTGACCAATCAGAACAGGTGCATTGATTTTGTTATTATATAAAATGAAATAACCTTAGGAAAAGAGAGTAAAAGGCAAAGTCTGTGCTGGTGATTCATAAGTTGAGCTGCATGGCTAATCCTTAGCATGAAGTGACAAGTAGTACTACTACCCCCTGGATGAAATGCTAGTCTGTCGCAGGGTTCTTTGGAAAGGAGGGGCTGGCTACATTCTGAGAGTGACGTTTATGAGTGTTTAAGGCTATATATGAGGTCAGTTTGCTGGAGACAAGAACACTACAAATTATCGCTAAATAAATGGAAAATCAAATAAGATGGCACATGTTTAACATTGGTAAAATAATCTTACCATGACCAACTTTGTTGATAGCATGATGTTTTTTCACTATAAGTTCACCTACCAAAAAGAAACATACAGAAGTGGTGTGAAAATCCATTCCCCAGCATTTTTGGTTATGGCTTCAATCAATATTATAGACAAAATTCTAGAACCATATGGAGGGTGAGTATTTCCAGATATGTAAGAGAGAGAAACATTCAGCTGTGAGGGAGTGCAATTTGCCAGAACATGATGTTACCAGTTTTATGAGACAACAATACATGGAACTATCAAAGATCTTACCTTTATCATTGAAAGCTCCTTCTTCAAAGAAATATCTGATTTTGTCTCCACTTGTCATAAAGTAGTCATCTCTAAACTACAAGAATGTAATTATTGGCAGAAGGATTAGAACTTGTTGATGGTAATGTGCAGTTCCAAAATATCCATACTTCCCCCACAGAAGGGATTGGAATTTCCTGGGGTTGGTGGGTTCTGTAAGGCCAAAAAATTTAAACATATGTATGAAGCTTAATTGGAATTTCCAGAGGGATGAGGGATCTTAGAAAAAATCCCTTCCATGGGGGAGATATGAATATTTTCTGGAATTACACAATGCTTCACTGGTGACTTGCTACTATCAATCAAGGTGCAATTTATTCTGTACCTTGGTAACTCTTGTCAAGTTAATGTTGTTGTATTTTAAGTCAAGCCACAACAAGAGGTTTAACTCAACAAAATTCAAAACCAGTTTGTTCAAATTCAAACCAAAAAACAAATTTAAAACACAGGGAATTACACATCAACCACCTAATGGTTCTCTAGAGTTAAGACTGGAATATTGCAGAAGATGAACAAGATTCTACCTCTGCAATACTGTGCAGCCATCATGCATTTAGCAATAATAACAAACAATTACAAACATGTTTGGACCAAGATATCAGTGAAATGTAGAAATGTGAAAGATGGCGTGTCAAACTGAACAAACACTTAGTTAAATTTATTATGAAAGTTCAGGTAAAGGATTGAAAATTGCATACAAGAAGTAATGATCAAATTGGAATAAGGGGTCCAATCAGCATTAATTTGGATTTCTCAATGGTTAGATATCATGGGGTATTCTTTGGTCATCAGCTGTTTTCATGATTTAACTAACAATTCAGTGGCAATACTACAACTTTACACATTGAGCTTTACTAACTGAAGCGCCTCAAATGACCAGTCTTGTGGGTAACTAAATCATAGTCAAACAGGAGAGAAGATGAAAGGAATCATGCATTTAATAATTTCTGATCTTCCACGAAGTATTTCCTTGTGAATGGCGTAATACCTATGGTAGTAGTAGCCTGCCAGCAGCGAAGAAAAATTTTATGATAACTGCAGAATTTCTTGTGCACTCATTGGCTAATTTTGATTGCCAATATGCAGACACATGAATTTATAATTTATGCAATGCGTCGACGAGTGAGAGTGGATAATTTGACATTTTTGGTAAGGTAAGTCTGCATACGGGTCAATTGTGGCCCACCAGGCCGGAGCTTATCCAGGTTTCTGTAGCATGAAGCGACTAGGAGTATTTCTACTCCCCCTGGGATGGGATGCTAGTCAGTCCATCGCAGGGTTACCCCCAGCATTAAATTTGCTGGTATCCATTTATACACCTGGGTGGAGAGAGACACTGTGAGAGTAAAGTGTCTTGCCCAAGAACACAACAAAATGTCCCTGGCCAGGGCTCAAACCTGGACTGCTCGCTCCGGAGTTGAGTGAACTAACCATGAGGCCACGGTGCCTCCCCAATTTGACAATTTGCAAAAAAAAAATGATGCCAGTTTTGTTATTGACAATGAACTTAGTCATAACATTGTCGAAGTAGTCTGCAGATCCAATCGGCTGTTACTACTTTGACAGAATGTTATCACGAAATTCATCATCAATAGCAGGACAGACGCATGAAAAGCTGACATCAATTTGAGAAAGCCCTACAGCAGTGGCTGATGCATGCGTCGCGTTGCATGCATGCAAACTCTTACCAGTATCTGTTGTTCAGTTGTTTTACAAAAGGCTCTTACCTTCGTCTGGTTTTCACCTGTACTGAAGATGCTTTTTGGGTGATCGTCCAAATTCATATTTTCCACTATGTCATGCATTGCATTTCTCATTTCTTCCACTTCATCGAGCGAGAAGAATCCTTCGATGACAAGGAAGCCATCTGTTTTGTACTAAAGGGAATTAATTGGATATTTATGAGCTTGCAGTATTTACGTCTTTAGCGCTTAAACTATGTACCTTTTCAACCTGCGCCGGAGAAAGCCCTGCAAAGTCCGCCATTTGTAAAGGTACCGACGGAAGCTGGGAACTACTTTTTGTTGAATGGACCATCAGACTAACTCAGTGGGAGAGGGGTCGGTATAACGTGGGTGGTACAATTTTGTACGTTTTAGCTTTCCTCTGTTTAAACTTTTCTAAATAAAGCTACAGTTACATTTATCATTTACATTTCTGCAACATTTATACAACATGAAGCGCGGGTAACAGTGTAAAAATGATGGGTCCAGAAGTGATGGGTCTGTCCAAGCTTTGTCGTCAGGTACCCCGGGACCCTCGGACCCAGGCCTCTTCATCGGCACATGTCGGAAGAAGGTCTCATCCATGTTTTGAGAAAATGCTTTCACGAGGTTGCGGAAGCTTTTGTTCGTTGAAGAAGTTATTTCCTGGAGTTTTTGCAGGAGTGACTAGAGCTAAACACACTCTTCCAGATTTACCGTACGATTACAATGCTCTGGAGCCCACAATCAGCGCGGAAATCATGCAAATTCATCACCAAAAGCACCATGCTACCTATGTGAACAACTTGAATGTTGCCGAGGAGAAGTTTGCCGAGGCTCAAGCAAAAGGTTATCTGACATCTGATTTTAAGTAAATATTCATATATACATTTATATTTACATTGAAAATACGTATGTTCTTGGGCCAGAGGTTTTAAGGAATCAGGTTGTATATCTACGAAAGCGCTACTTCACATCCAACGAAAAGCGATTTTGTACATGTTTATATTGAGGTTTCCTTTGTATGGCATTAAGTTGTGTAATGTATCAGTGGTGGTTATCTGGACTGACTACTGCATTCACAAACTTTGTTGATCGCCATCTCAGAAGTTATGGTGGGAGTGGTAGAAGGGTGGGAGGGGTGGGGGGGGGGTACTTTCATCAATTCAGATTAGGTTTATGTCATAAGGGGTATTTATAGAAGTAGAGTACAAAACTCAAGGCACAAAATGTGGAAAGGGCTGTTTTAATCAATCAGACCATATATTTTGTTTAAGATATCTTCTCTGATGTCAGTGCTGTCCAAAGCTGAGTTCTGTGGTTCCAAGAAGAGGCTTTTGTGATAGTTGTTGACACCATGTTCTAGGATCTGTGAATCTCATGGGTGGATGTTGTGATCTGCGGACTACATGTAGGTATGCTGTTTAATTGCTGGCCCCCTATTGCTTGTGCAGCCTGGATAATGCTCTGCTCCCCACGAGCTCTACAAGCACTTGCTTTCCCTGATTTAGGTGAATGCACAATCATGGCAGCTCACTTTGTAGATGATCCCATTGGACCTGGTTGATTGTTGGTTGGTCCTTTGGCTTTCTAAATATCTGGCCCAATGTTCTTACTGGCCTAGAGGCTGCTGGAATGCAAAATTTCTGGAAGATGTGGCCCAGGTGATCGGATGCACCAGTCAGCAATTAAACAGCATGCTGAGTCCATCAGACGTCCCGGTCGAGAATGTGGTTTCAACAACTATCAAAAGAGGCTCTTGGAGTCATGGCACTCAGCTTTGGACAGTGCCGCCATCAATGAGAGGAAACCACTATCTCACGCTTACTTCCAAATGATTTAAAAATCAATAAAACAACAGCAAGCACTGGGTTGTAGCACAAGCGATAATGAACTTTGATATTGTATTGATGAACTCTGATGAAGGTGAACAGTGGTCACTGAAATTCAGTTAAAAGGCAACAGATCTGATTACAAAAGCACTCTTCAAAATGCCTATCACTGATTGCAACAGTGGAAGCACCATAAATAATTGACTCGCTAATAGTAGATTACTTGAGCAAGGTACTTCCAGATTTGAGGTCCTTTTATTCTAGTTTTTTTTATGAAGCAAAAAACATTTGCTCAGCCACAACAACTCCTTGAAATAAATTATCATTGATAACTCATTTAACTGAACTTCTACTGTAGGAACTGTATGATGCTTGAACTTGGTATTGCTCATTCTGTATGGCAGGTGATACAAGTGCCATGATAGCTCTGCAACCAGCTCTGAAATTTAATGGTGGAGGTCATATCAACCATGGAATATTTTGGACAAATCTTTCTCCCAATGGTGGTGGGGAACCAACAGGTATTATGGAATGTATTTCAGCTACCATTGTGTTATCTTGTATTTTTGAATTATCATCCGATGATGTTTTGTAGTTTTAATAATTATTATTGTATTTTTAGTCCAGGGCCCCTCTGGATATCAGCCTCATTGCTGAATGGGCCTCATTGCTGAATGGGCCAGCCGCCACCCTGGCAAAATATAGATTACCTTACCTTACCTAATTGACTTAATTGCTTTGCTTAAGTACTATTTGAGAATGATCTATATTTTTCAAATCCAATAACCAGTAGACCTTTGTAAAATATATGCGAGGCAATTTCAGGCACTTTTGCAGTTTCACACCACACTAGATTTCATTGTAATGCAGCTAATGAAAGGTGACTGCAAAAAGGGCAGGGCTATTGTTAATTATTAATATTAAGAGATAGTTGTTGGGATGAAGTGCAAATCTGATAATTTTTATGTTCTCTTGTTGTCATGTTTAACAAATACATGTCTGCTACAGTCCTATCAGTTATCCTCATAAGGGAAACTCTTTCTTCAATTTTGGCTTATAATAATAATCCAATTAATTACACAACGTTTGGAGGACATCTTGTCCTCATTATCAAGTGACAGGAAAAATTCAGTGTTGAAATTTAAAGGAGCGAATATACAATATGTTTATTTACATGAACAGTTTCGCCCTTAGGGAATCACTTTGAATGTTTAAAGGTGGTTTTTCCTTTTGTATGAATAGCATTTCACACAAAAAGCATCCAAATTTGCCCTTGCATTTTCTTAAGACTGTGATGTTCTCTGTCAGATCCCTTGGGATGGTTCCATGTTTTGACATGTAATGTTTACAAATGGAAGATTGCTTGTGTTTATGTTCTTCAACCCGCTCATGGAGGTGTCTCACTGTATAACCAATGTGATAACCTGTATCACACAGGTCACATGAAAACTTGTAAACA
This sequence comes from Platygyra sinensis, assembly GCA_019787425.1. Lineage (NCBI taxonomy): Eukaryota > Metazoa > Cnidaria > Anthozoa > Scleractinia > Merulinidae > Platygyra > Platygyra sinensis. The sequence continues at coordinate 68,449 of JAHPZR010020435.1, read as the reverse complement.
ACGCGTTGTTGATTAACGATGGACGGTTTCTTTTCACGGATCATTAGTAGGTCGTTGATTTTCTGGCTCGCAAAAACAGGTTGGATCGTAAAAGACGTCTTGCGAGAAAGGTCTTTAAGCCGATTTCTGACGATATCAGCGGAGCATTGGTCTTTGAATGGTAGAACAACCCTCACCAAGTTCTCATCATTGGTTGATTGCGGATGTTGTTGCCCAGTAATTCTAGAGTTGGCGAAACATCGGATTGTTGCCTTGACCATATGTTGAGAGTGTTCCTGTCACTTGATAATGAGGACAAGATGTCCTCGAAACTTCGTGTAATTAACTTAGTATCTCTTCTCTTTTTGTTAAGTTCTACATCTAAATTGTTATTAATCAAGATTTTAAAAATAATTGTTAGATTTTTTGCCAAACATGAACCCCTTATATTTTTTAAAAAAAACTGTTAAACTACAAAGCAACATTTTCAAGTATAATAAACTTGTCTGTGCCTTGTTAACTTCTTTGGGCTTTAAATACAAATCCTGGTGTAATACAGGTGCTCTGATGGAAGCTATCAAAAAAGACTTTGGTTCATTTGAGAACTTTAAAGAAAGATTCAGCACAGCAACAGTAGCTGTACAAGGTTCAGGATGGGGCTGGTTGGTAAGCAAATCAAAGATTCTTCACATTAGTTAGTGAACTGCTAATTAGAAATTGTGTACTCCCCCTTCCCAACCCCACAACAAAATGGAAAAGAGGGAAAATTTTGAAACCAGCTCCCAGATATAATAGAAGCATGAGGAGTATGAGGAACAAAGGATACTTTCAACCACTGTGACACATTACTAATGAACTAGTTAAAATGGACGTTAATGCAGTGACAGTTAATTATGAGACATTCTCTGTTTTTCAGGGATATAACAAGGTTGATAAGCGCCTGGTGATCACTACATGTGCCAATCAAGATCCTCTTCAGGCTACTACAGGTAATAACATTTCTTTATTAAACCCCAGTGAGGGGTTTTTAGGTGCTACTCAAAGTTATTGTGTCTGTATTTTAACCAGGAATTTATTCAGGACCTGGCATTCACTACATAGTATAGGGTATTTTTCACCTCATTTGTCTGCTAGTTTTGTTGTCATAAATATGTCTATTTCAGTGTGTTAAAACAAGATTTAACTCACCAACAAAACAAGGAAATTATGTCACTCACTGATGTGAACCATTTAGAACAAGCCACAAAGTACTCATTGTAAGTACTTAGTGGGGTGTAGAGTGCATGCATGGGAGGCAAACTTTCTTTTTTTTCATAAATATAACTTTGCCGTCCGTCCTATTAATTGTGGGACTTGATCAACCAAAAATAAGCTCAGGTTCAAACAAACACTGGACTTGAAATAGAGTCTGACCAGCAACATGACTAAACAGCAGGGGATTGCGATCTAGGATGTTGTTGAAAGTCTATAAAGGCAAGCTGATCCTGTGTGTCAGTGCATTTTCACTCCACCAATCCTTCAATATTCCTTAACAGAACAGAGTCTTGTCTCTGACTTGACTGTCTGCCACCAACAGCATTCCTTTAGAGGGTCCATATTTTTGTTCAAGGTGTAATCAAAGTATTTCTGCTCACCAAAAAAACCCATCCCATTCTTGCTCATGACTTCACCAGATGGTTTTACTGCTTCATGGCTCATCTTTGACTGGGAAATGGGAAAGAGAAAACCTCTACAACCAGGATAAAGTGTTGTCTGAAAACAAATCCTGGTGTTTACCCTTTACTCCCGTGAGAGTGCCACCAAATGGCACACAACATCATAGCTTCGTGAACATTTCAAATATTTTGATTAATTTTGGTATGAAAATTTTCTTGTAAAGATTTGTTCATTAAAGGCATCAAATTGCGACCCTCTGTTATCTATTTAGCATTCATCTTCGCTTGCATGGAGATTTGATAATTAATTTGACCCTGGGAATACCCTCAACAGAAAGAACAAACTACTGATAATCCTGGAGTAAATATCGATTCTTTAGTTCTGTTATATCATAAAGAAATATGATTAATGTAAAGTTTAATAAACTTGAGATGGACAAATTAATGTAAGTCAAGTGATTATTATATGTATACGGACAAACAGTGGCAAATAAAGTTGATTGATTGATCAAAGTCATTTACTCAAGAACAAAGAATACTTGAAGCTTTCTGTATTGTTAACATGAACTGCTTTCATTAAGGTTTGGTGCCTCTTCTTGGAATTGATGTGTGGGAGCATGCATATTACCTGCAGTACAAGAATGTGCGTCCAGACTATGTGAAGGCCATTTACAAAGTCATCAACTGGGCAAATATATCAGAGAGATATGATGCTGCTAAATTATAACATGTTGCTTAATGTGAAGAACAGATGTTTAGTTTGATGTGAAGTTTGTTATACTTTGTGATAAAAAGTTTGTAATACATGTAGTAGTCAGTAGATTTAACACTGTTCAGGATGCTGTCAGGAAATGGAGTACAAGGGCATGCATGTTTGGATTTCAAACAAGGTCTTTGTGTGCATTATGTTCACTTAGCATGTAAAGAGCCTTTTTTGGTTTTTCAGCCATTGTGTACAGCAAAAAAAGATGCATTGCTTCTGTGGTTCATGTTACTTTATAATTTACCAACCTGTTCACAAACAAATTTGATTTGTTTTATAATTAGCCATGTAGAAGTAGACCTAACAGTTAAACTTTTGTTACAATGGAAAGTAAGGGAAACAAACACAACAAATAAATCAAGACAAACAGGAAGCAAAAGTGTTTTTTTACTTATCTTGCCTAAAAGTAGATAACATTGTTACCTTTTAACTGGTCTTATACTGCTAATCCTTGGTTTTTTAAAGCACTTGATCAGCATCTCGTTTAAACCTTGTTGCGGAAGACTAGGGCATGGTCTATTGTTTTATATCACAAGCAGCAATTAGGAATGTATTTGTTTGTGGTTGGCACATTGCAGAGACAATTCACGATACAGAATGAAAATATTAGTGAAATGTTTTCATGAGTGGCATTACCATTAGTATCAATTCACTCAGATAATCTTCCACAGAGATTTTGCAGAAAGTACAATCCCCAATAATATAACAGTATTATTTCATTTTTCACACAAAATAAAAGGATATTGACAGGGATATGGATAAACTTAGTTCTCCCACCTTATTTTCTTTTTTCTTCACTGTTACAACCCTCTCCTTTAAAGTGGTATTATGACGAAAATTGCATCTTTCCTTTTGAAGTCATTTTAAAACATGGGCCACAGTATAGACAAGTAGTCTGTGTGAGAAGAAAAATATTCTTTACTACTTTCAAATATCTCTTTTTGTTCCAGAGATAATCAAGTTTTTAAAATATGCAAATTAGTCAAGTGATGACATCATACACTTGACTTCGTTTTGACCAAATACTGTTGAACCCCGCTATTTCGAACTCACAGGGGGAAAATGAAAAATTGTTCGAAATAGCGAGTGTTTGAAATAGCCAATAGTAAATGGAAGTCCATCACAGGGTTACCCCAGCATTAAATTCACCGGTACCCAATTATACACCTGGGTGGAGAGAGGCACCATGAGAGTAAAGTGTCTTGCCCAAGAACACAACACAATGTCCCCGGCCAGGGCTCAAAGCCGGAGCGCTTGCTCCAGAGTCGAGCATGCTAACCATGAGCCACCCTGCCTCCCACCAATAGTAAATGACTGAAGGGAAAATCCAAGGGAAATAGCTTTGAGTTCGAATTCGAAATAGCCAAGTTTGAATTAGTCGGGTTCAACTGTATGATGACAAAAGATATCTCAGCCAATTTGTATCGGAAATGTTTGATTCTTTGCAGTAAGATTCTACTTACTAAATAGACCCTTTGCATAAATGGTGCCTAAATTTGAATAACAATACTTGGTACATCCATAACCTCACATTCATGTTTCAAGACAAAGGGATTTTCACATGAATGTGACGCTAAGGATGTACAAAGTATTGTTATTCAAATTTAGGTGCCATGTATGCAAAGGGTCTATGTGCTTCACAATACTAGCTTAACAGTTTTGTTACTATGGCAACATACTGGGTTCCAGGCCTCCAATATTAAAGGCATTTCTGGCCACCTTTTGCCATTCCATTTTCATATTTGCAAATGGTGCCTCATATACATGATTCAGCAAGCATATAAATATATTAGCTTAAGTTTGTCTGAAAATCACTAACACTGAAAAATCAAGTGGTGGGGACTGGAAAAGAGTGCATTGCCATGGGAACAGTGTTTTAGCCGTAGGTGTGTTTCCTGTAGAACTATATATTAGCCTACCAAGTTTCAATGTTCTGTGCTGCAAATTGACCAAGATACCTCTATTTATGTTTATATACTTGATATAATATTGGGTTGACTGTGTGATGTTATCAGTCATCTCATTTGCATATTCTACACATTTTTCAGACTTAAATACCTCCACAACTATTACAGATATCGGCATTTTTATTCTTTCATGAAATTCTATGTGATACACCTAACAAATTGAGGGGTAAAAATTTGATCGAGGGGAAAAATTAAACATTGGATTTGATTTTTGTCTCAATTATTTCATGTGCTAAAAAACTGCTACCCTGAATTTCATTACTTCTCAATAACAACTCAGTCAACATTGTGAATATTCCTTTCTTTGTCTCATTATTGCTCATTATTGACACTTTTTTTAGATGTTTCCTCCATTGATTGTCCATCACAGTTGATTTAAGGAAAGTAATGTTAAAGAACAAGTTCTCTGTCTCCTAGAGTTTCAAAATAGCTATCCACTTTTCCCTTCGATACAGCATCTAGAGTACTTGGCTGCCACTTGGGGCTGTTATCTTTGTCCACTAAAACTGAAACAAAATGACAAGATTCAACTCAACATGAGATGAAAGGAAATAACAACACTCAAATGTACATGCTAGCCCACATATAGAACACACTCCCATATTGTCTTATCCATATATATCCATATATGGTTATGTCCTATATATCCATATATGGATATGTGGGCAGCATGAAGTTCTGACCGTACATTACATGTTCCCAGCAAGATTAACTGTTAAAGTTGAAACGAAAACCACACACACTTGTTCCTAGCTTACCAATTAACCTGTCATGTTTTTTTCTTACTATCTTCAGTTGCTAATTTGTAGATATTTGATATGTTCTACTGGAGAGTTACAAATCTTACTAGGTATCCCATTGTCACAATTTCATGCATGGTGCTAGCACTCTTAAAGGGGAAATTGTTCACTCATTACTGGAATTGTAGGTTTAGGTAGGTTCTGACTGCTAATCCTTATTTCTTTAAGTGAATGTCAAATTGACTGCCCCTCATTAACTTGTTCACTGTGCTCATTCATGAAATATTTTTCAACACTCGAAGAAACATTTTGTATCTCTACACAGCCATGGAATATAGTCTCACTATTTATTATTTATGTAAGTTTTGAATTAATGGCAAGGTCACTAAACAATTCTTACCTGCTCTTATCCCTTCGTAAAAATCATTATCCGCCTGCAAACAAACAGAAATTGAGTGTTTTCTAAGATATCCTAAAGCAGCTTCTCCAACCAAGCAATATCACTTCTTAGAGCATTTTTACAAGCACATGGAAACAATCTCTAGAGAATACTCAAATACACTGACTTTTCCTCAGAGGTGAAAAAAAAAACATACTGACAACCTAGTTTCATTTAATAGACTTTAGACAATCCATTGATTAATAACTCTTTTTTAATTTCCATTCAGTTTGGAAAACATCAGTCACTAACAGCAGTTGTTTTAAGTAGAAGATCCTACTTATTAAACTATCAGCTCGATTTAAGTAGCCTGCCATATCACTTGTGTCACAAAAATAGCAATTCCATTTCCGCACACCTAAATACCATAAACTAACGAAAGTAATGACTCCCCGTAAGTATTAACTCCCTGGAAACAATGTTAAAAAAAAAATGGCCAAAAATAAATCCTGAAAGTAGTGACGCCCCCAGGGGGGGTACTCATGATTTCAAGTGACGGGGATGATGAAAGGATTTTTTTGGGTTTGAAATTTTCAATTCCGGGATTTTTTTGGGTACGAAAATTTGGAAAGTAGTTTTTTTGGGTAGCTTGATTGGAGAAGGGATTTTTGGGGGGTATTAAAAAAAATCAGTAGTCCCCTGGCTGTGTAGTTCTACGAATAAAGTACAAACAGACATGTTTTTCTGTTGTTTAATGGTTAACTATGGTGTCACTTTACATTGCACGTGTTATACAGTAGTCTGCATTGTCCTGTGGCATGGGATTTTTGGGGGTTAATATTTGGTCCAGGGATTTTTTGGGGTTTGCTAGAAGCCCCAGGGATTTTTTTGGGTCTTCACTTTTGGCTCCATTCGATCATCCCCGTCACTTGAAATCTCAAGTACCCCCCCTAAGGTGACGCCCCAAAAGTCCATGAACATAATACATGATTGTATAATTATATTTTTCTAATCAATAGTATGGCATCTGACAAGCTTTCCTGCCAACCACTGACAATATGATCTAGGCATGAAGAGCCCACCCATATGGCCACAACATAGATTTAATGTGATTTGAACAGGAACAAATTTCCAGTTTTTTTACTTTGTAAAAGAGCTCATTCATACCAACTTTATGTAAAAGTTTTTGCTCCATGAAAGTAATGAGCGCTGAGGGCTGCTAATTCCAAAAGTAGCAAGGGTCATTACTTTCCGAAGTTTATGGTAGCCAAACATTTTTTATGGACACTACATTTTACATCTTGCTGTCATTTTTGAGACAGCTGTTTCTTTTGATAAAAAATTCTCTTACATGATAATTTTGATTATTCTTATCAGCTGACTTCTTAACAATAAATTGATTATAAAAAAAGTATAATACTGATGACTCCTGGGAATTGAAACATGTGCTTACCATACACCTCTGGGTTAATCTGTATTCCATCTTTAAACACTCTCCTAGGCTTAAGTTTGCACCTTCTTGCAGCTGTCTTAATGTTATCTTCAAAGATATGGGAGACTACAAAATAAAAAAGAAAATCTTATGGTTAATGTACTCATCAATCACTCATAAGCAAACAAATTTTTCATGCCAACTAAGTAATGAGACAACAGAAAATTAACATTCAAAGTATGGTTGTGTTAAAATTAATTCTTGAAATAATTTATTATCAATAACTATATTCCAGTATCTGCGTCAATTTTGTTTTCTGAAGCAGTTTTCTAATCAATACTAAAAGAAATTGATTCCTCTTGTGTTGCTTTATCACACTGTGTGATTGATATGAAAAACTCACACATGCATTTGTTTAAACAATCAAATGAAAAACTGGACTTGATGTACTTTCTCAATGTTTATGTTTGTTGTATAATGCTCATTGTTTTCGAGACACTCAATTGAAAACTCTTCTGAGTACCCCTTATTTATGTTCAGTACTAATACATAAACACTTTCAACTTGGTTTTCAACGCAGCAAGCTTCCAGCAAAAATAACTATCTACTCCTCATGATGATTTTTACATATCTTATTGCACATGTATATGGTCGGCACATGGTCATCTCTGACAAAGTCCCTGCACATATTGTAGTACATAATCTTGCAGTTACACACTCTTATCATGCACTCTACAGTTACACAGGTAGGTTTTGTCTTATTTTTCAGAAAAGATACACGTATGGCAAAATCAGCCATTTCCACCAATAATGCAGTCTACATGTACTTAACAAATAAAGAAGCCTAAGCTGTGTATTACACTGTGATAAAACACAATTGGCACTTGAGGACATAAGTGAAATGTAGAACACACAAGCCGCATCTAGATTTCTCAAGTTCTTGAATGTCTGGAGTGTTTCATCACAGGGTAATACATGACTTAGGCTTTTTTATTTACTTTATGATATAGAGTTAATGCCGCGGAAAACAATAATACACACTTTTTCTGTTTTTCAATCTGATAAAACATGGGTTTTTGACCAATCAACATGTGCAGGGTCCCATCTATATTATAAATGTACTTGAACAATTTGTGACATCCTTGCTTACACTCATAATTTTAAATGTTTATTGCTCACAGTAGTTGGAGAAAGGAATGAAGAATTTAGGAGCGCTAATTAATTAAATAATACAAAATTTAAGAGATTTAGATTTATTTATGTATGAAGTGATCACGTCATTTTGGACTTACCATTTTATTCAAGACCTGAGAACAGAGGAAAAAATACTAAATTATTAAAATAAAAAATTATTGGTTCAAAACAGGTAAATCTGTTAATTAAAGTGATCATTTTCTACAATGCTATTTGTATTAAACAATTAGATTATGAGCTCGAGATTACTACCGCACTAATCACGCAGTAGAAATCTTGAATAATCTAATATTATTGTTTTAACTTATAAATCTACTAGTCATTCAAAACTTCATCTAAATCCTCTTCACAGACACTTCGAAAACACTAAGAAGCAGTTGTCATTTTGTTAACAAGGGCACACTGCTACACTACTCCCTATCTATCACAGAATAGATAATGGCATGAGTAGCGTAGCCAATCAGGGAACGGCATTTGTGATAGAATGATAGTAGATTTACACTGATTATTATTAGAATTATTTGAAGTTTTGTGTTTTCCTACATTAAATATTTAATAAATGATTAAAAGTGACTAAAGGCAACTTTAAAATGAATGGTGTCCTTTAAAGCCTGGTTCTCACTTGTGAGATAAGCACAAGCATAAGCACAAGCATGAGCACAAGGGAGTTCAAGGATGGTCACATTAGCAACATACGCGTGCGCAGTGAGAGCATGTCCGAGACATTCTTGTATTTGATTAAAAGTTATGTAATTATAACATGTCAGTACTATAAATGGTGTTGACACAGTGAGAAAGGACATTTTAAAGCGTTACATCAAGATATGAACACAACCAAAGTAACATTTCATTCATTTGGTAAACAAACTCACTTCTGTTCGTGCTTTTGCTTATCTGATCTCAAACTTAGCTCTCGTGCGATCTCGCTCCACGCTAACTCTTTCTATGTGTGTTTTTGAAGTCAATCAACGATTGATATCGTACAGAATTGGATAGCTCTGGACAAGCTCTGCTAACCTCTCATCAATCATTTTTGTTGACCGAAAGGAGATCTGGAACAGTGTTATTCTTGCGCTTATGCTTACGCTTATTTCAGGCCAGTTCCCACTAGTGAAATAAGCGTAATAAGCATAAGCGCAAGCACAAGAAAAAGGAAAATATAATGTTTCTTTTTCTTGTGCTTATGCTTGTGCTTATTTCACCGCAGTGTACATTAGCATTTTCTTGTGCTTATGCTTGTGCTTATCTCACAAGTGTGAACCAGGCTTAAGAGAGGAGCATTTTGTTACTTTTGAGACTTTTCATGTAAAAAGAAAACTATGCATAATAGCAACTGTCAGCTGAGCACCTCACATGGTTTTTGGTATCTTATAGGAAACATTTGGCAATGAGACTATGTGCAACAGTTGTTTCAAGACACCAAACATTTCTGTATGAAAATTCTTATAAATGAAAGTTCCAAGCCGGAGGTTACTTTCTGTCCCATACTAAGAAACTAGAAACAGTTACCTCAATTTGTTTCAATGCCCAGTCTGATCCATCGTCCTTCAATGCCTGTAAAATCTCTTCTAAAGTTGGTTTATCAAAGCAGCTATTTGGCAAGTAATACATTTAATTAATGAAATACTGTATCAGAGGCATCACTAGAGGGTGTAGAGGTTGTACATTAACAAACAATCTCTGACTTTGATAATCTAATAAGGATGCCAAGACGACATAATTGAAATAAAAGTCTGTGTCAAACTAGTAGTCCATACAACCGAAGGTCATCATGCTTTCTGTAGCATGAAGTGACTAGAAGTACTTCTACCCCCGGTATGGGATGCTCGTCCATTGCAGGCCAGCATTAAATTCACCAGTACCATTTATATACCCGCCTGGATGGAGAGAGGCACTATGAGAGTATTGTCTGGCCGATTAGAACACAATCTAATGACAACAACAAAATAACACGTTTACTATTATTACAATGTATGCAATACAAATTTACGATAACTGCAGAAATCCTTGCACGCTGATTGGTTAATTGTTATTGTCAATAAGCGGACAGACACATGAATTTATAATTTATGCGATGCGTCAACGAACGAAAGCGGACAATTTGTTATCGTAAAAAACAAATTGATGTCAGTTTTTAATGTGTCTGTCCTGTTATTGACAATGAATTTCGTCAAAACATTGTCAAAGTAGTCTGCGGATCCCCTCGGCTATTGCCTCGTGGATCCACAGCTACTTTGACAATGTTATGACGAAATTCATGATCAATAACAAGACAGACGCATGAAAAACTGATTTCAATTCGTTAAATATACATCACTTGCTCGTTTAATTGAAAATGCACATTTATTTTGCTGTTGAGCTTTGCTTGAGGAAATCTCTTACGTTGTGTATGTGCACCCACTCATTGGGGTGGGCTAAAATTGATGCAAAACTTGTGTGCAATGGGAATGCGTAATGCAATACTGAGGAATCACCTTGATCTTATCAGCTTCTCTAATGACCATCAAAAAAACTAAGTGTTTATATAATATTTGCCTACCTATTTATTTTGTGTGTAAATGTTTCCAGTACAAATTCTTTTTGTCCCTCAGAACACTGTAAAGAGACAGATATTAGTTATCTGATGTCTTTGTGACATATACTCACTGTTAGAGGATTTAAAATCTCCACTTACCAAGGGTAGTCTGTCCTATTCAAATTATAACAAACAAACTTTGAGAGCATATCATCAACAAACCCACTATGGACTAGTGAACTTTTGATACTTAGTGCTTAAATTAGCCTGTACATTAATTGTTACCTTGAACTAAAGATGCCACAGAAGAGAAGTCCAATAAATGATGGTACACTTTCGCCAATTTTTAGAGAAAAAGTACTGGTGAGGATACTATGGTTGGCAAAACACAATGTGGGATTGAAACAGTGAAAAGTTTGAAAAGGTTTTTGGAAATCTTTGGGACATTCTCATAAGTATTTGGAAGTCTTCAGATATAGTCAAGTCATCTTCTGAAATCGTCCTACTGCCAAAACAAAAATATCATGCCAAAAAAAGTTGGCAGGTTTACAACTATCAGTTAGTGTTTGATATTAAATGTTTACCCTTTTCTTTGACCTGTTTGTTTTTTGTTCCTACAATTCCAAAAAAAATCCCCTAATACCTTTTTATCATAATCATCTAACACCTGTTGTACATTGTTCAGTTGTGGATCACCAAGGTTAAGTAATGATGACTCCAGGTCTGAGAGCTGCAAATCAAACAGGAAAAATATAACCAGCTTCATCAAACAAATAAGAAAGAGCACTTAGGAAAAAAATCAATCTTGTGAGGATCTTCAAACATACAACAAAGCAGTAATTTAAAGAACATAAAATAAAAAGGAATGAAATATTTAAGAGTTGGATCATTTTATGGTAGTGCCTGAAATAAACAGTCATTTGAAATTTGAATAGATACAAAAAAAAACATTTATATAATTGAAAAGACCCTCAATTTGACAACTTCCCAGCAATTGTATTATTTCTATTTTTGCCTATGTCCAATTTGATAATACCTTTGTTAAAGTCAAGAACTGAGTTGTTTTCATTTGCACAAGTAATAATAATAATAACAACAACAACAACAACAACAACAACAACAACAATAATAATAACAATAATAATAATAATAATAACAACAACAAGTTGTCAAAGGTTCAACACGCTGCCATATTCTTAGACGCTAAAAGCAAATAGCTGGTTTTCAACTATTTCCTTTCAAAGCTGGCATGTCAAATTTCAATTTCTCTTTTTTAGTTGCAAGTTATCACTTTAGATGTAATGATCATAATTGTTTGTTTGTTCTTGATAAGTTGCTGCAATAGTATCACCAAGGAGTGTCAGCTCCATATATTAATCATTGTTTCAGTGACAGGGATCATAATTATATCAACAGCAGTAATATTTGCCAAATTTAAATTTCCTACATTGATAATATATGATTGGTAAACACCTTTTCGCTGGTGACAAAATGTGTGGCCACTCCCGCATGTTTAACATCATAGCCTTTTAACCTTTCACCTAAAAGTACATGAATTACATGTACATTGTATTAGAACAAACTTGTCAACAGGAAAGGGACAAAGAAAATCTGTTTTCCATGGCAGATTTTCCTTAAGTCATACTGCAACTGTGATTTAAGATCTGTCAATCATTTTTGATGGCCTGGAAAACATTTTCCGAGTGGAATTCATGATTGATTATGATAATAATTATTAAAAAATATCAAAATTAAAGTAAAACAAAATTGGATCTCTTAGACTTCTTTGGTAATTTGAATTTTTTAAGATTTTGCCATAAAAATCTTAACTTGCCCAGGATAACCCACTTGTCTAAATGTAAAATCCATTTATTTAGGCCTCGACCATCAGAAATGAATCTGTTTGTATGCTGATGTTGGGTATTTGGCTATAAAGTGAAATGCCAAACCGCAGTAAGCAAACAAAGTCAATGGTTCATAAGTGAACCATCAGCCTGCTAACAACCCATTACTGCTATCATTATATACTCTGATAAAAATAAACAAAATAATCAAATAAAATAGCAGCCTTGTTCATGATTCCCAGTTTTTAGTAACAAACAGATGATTGTAAGTGAGACTCTAACATTTATCTAACCTGAATATAATTACGGAATTCAACAGCTTGAGGTAGTTTTTGCAGGTTTTTAATTTTTGAGATAGGGGATTTTTGTGAACAGTTACTTAATAGTGATCATAAAAAAGCAAAAGTGGTGAAAATTAGAACCTACAAAAGGTGTACAGTAGTAACTCATATGGTACACCATCTACCACAATAGGTTCATCAGAAGCATGCCAAGAAAGACAAAGAGACTAAACAATCATCTCAATTACTATAAAACAGACTGCTGAAAAGCTGGCACCTGAATTTCCAGACTGAAAAAAGAGTATACACATGTATTGTGATACTGGGCATTGTTCTTCGCCATGACGCTATTTCTACCATGGTTTATAACAAAAATACTGTAAATTGTCCATAAAGCTCAGGGTAGGGGAGGGAAGGGGGCTTAACAGAGATATTAAAAGTTTTATTTAAAATTATTTTCTTAGTAAGAAAAGCAGATCCATATTAAAATAAGTGGAATTTTTTAGTTCAAATCATTTACCCTGAAACACGGAATTCATTTTATTCTTACCTGTTAAAGCAAGATAAAGACCTAACTTTCCTCTCATCCTGGGTAACACATACCCTCCACCAACATCAGGAAAGAGACCTTATAAAATTAGAATACAGCAAGGTTGTAAATCAGTACAGAAAACAAGGACAACTAGCCCACAAATATTGAGACATGTGTAACAATTTCTTTATATCCAAGGGACTGCAGATTTTAAAATCCATTGTATCAATCAAGTAACAAGTAGGGATAAATGTAACTGCTGCCATTGTTTGACATTTTCCCTAGTTATGTGGTTACTTAAAAAACTTGAGATGCAATGGCCTTCTGTTTTACTATACTACCAAATATGTCAAAGCAAGGATGAAGGGAAAATCTTTGTCAATTAACTGACAAACTGCTAGTTATCAATCTGGCTACAGCTGCATATTAAGAGGTGGACTTAAAGAGATTCTCTATTAGAAAGTAACTATCTGATCATTAATGAGGCCAGGATAAGGTGGCAAAAGTGGCAAAAATTGGCCAGCCAAACACTCAGATTAGATTCATTACCTTTCCCAAAGTTGAACCTTTCCAACAGAAAGCCGCAACCCAAGTTCCGACTCTAGCATAATTCAGGGGTTTCATTAATATGTTTTTGGCAACAGGTCAACTGGTTTTCACAGGTGGACTAAACTGAACTTCTTTACAAGAAAGACCTTCCTCTTGATGGTCAAACCAGGAAGCCATAATCATCCTCAGAGCCACTCAATTTGCCCCAAGCCCCGCCCTCAATGAAACCCCTGATAAATTAGAGGTTTTTTGCCTCACGATTCTATCATACATTACCTATTGCCGTTTCTGGCATAGCAAATACTGTACGCTCTGTGGCAACTCGAAATCGACCGTGGACGGATAAACCAACGCCCTGAAACATACATTACAGTCAACTCTATAAAATCAACTTATCCTTGGCTAGTTTTGCTTTGGATGGATTGCCATGAGAACTACTTGTACATGACAAGAGTTACATGACAACTAAAGCCTTTGTTACAATTCTGACATCATCACCTTTGACCAAAATTGGCATCACTTATACTCAAATTCTACAGGGGAAAAGGTCATTCCAACAATACCCAAATCAGAATGACTGGGTCAGTGGAGCCTAAGATATGCACAAAAATGCTCAGAAATTTGAGTGACAAACTTGGAAGAAAATTTCCCAAACTACATGTACACTTGGCGGCTCCATGGTAAGAATTGCCTATCTCAAGGATGCTCTTGACCTGGAAGCAAGGCCAGTAGGAGGTCAATCACTGTAGCAAAAAGATGAGAAGTGGAGAAGTACAATGTACATGTAGGAAAGGCCAAAAATGATAAAAAAAATAACTGTAATAAGAAAAATGAAAAAGGTTTAAGATAAAGGTCACTTTCTCATCTAATCTCCAAATTTTGATTTCTGCACATTTCTGAGCAAAAATGTCTTAATACACGATGCTAGTGAAAAGAAAGGCATGGTGTCCTGTTGCAAGTGCTTTTTTAAATAGATTACAGCTAAATTGGCTGATATCCAACCTGAAAACATCCAACAATTGATATCATCTCCAAAATTTCTATTTTGGCAAAAAGCTCTAAGAGCTAGTCAATAGGTTAAGAAAATAGTGCTGTGAAGAATGAAGTACTGTGCAAGTAAATAACTGTCAGCAAAAGTTCACGTTTTAAGCTTGAGGGAATAATTGAAATTTAAGTTCTTGATATAAATGTTGAGTAACACTACATTGATACATCTGTAAATCACTTCTGCAGTAAATCATGAAAAAAATATCCCATTAAATTTTGATATTCCAGTGCTCTGCCACTGAACACTAAAAGACCTTTGAGAGAATATACTAGGACAATACATTAATAGTTACCTCGATAATAAAGAGCAAATATGTTTGATAGCCTTTGGTTTCACAGTGTTGTAACAACATTTCAAAGTTCATGTTTACTTACTCCTCCCATTGTTATTCCATTAATACATGCGACATAGGGAGTTTGTAGAGTTCCTGCAAATCAATATACAGAAACAAAATTACTTTTTACAATAACTGCATAAATCCTTGCATGCTCCTTGGCTAATTTTCATTGTAACTCACAGAGCAGACAGAATTTATGAATTTATCTGAATAACTTACAGACACTTTGCCACCTTGTCATAAGCATAGTTTTTCATGTATCTGCCTTGTTATAGACAATGAATTTCATAGTAACATTGTCACAGTAGTCTCTAGAGCCACTTGGCTATCCCTTCATGCATCCATAGATACTTTGACAAAGTTATGATGAAATTCAACATCAATAAATGGACGGATACATAGTGGTGGGCCGATGATCGATTATAATCGAAAGTTGATCGAAAAGTTCAAGCGACGCGACAATCGATTATGCTTTTTTCATAATCGATTGTCGCGGAAAAATTAAAAATTTATTCGGGACAAATAAGAGTATAAAAATCAATAAAAATGTACGTTTAATATCTTGGTGTGAGTTGTCTTTTTTCGTGGACTCCTAACTTCCAAGTCATGACAGCAGATATAATCTAAGATTGAATGTGCTTGCCTGTGCGAACCCTGCGCGCTGCGTTGTTGTCACTTCAAATACACCACGCTTATTTGAAAGATGTGGCATGCTAAGCTGCTTTGTATTTCGTAAACAACTGAACCAAAACATAAATTACAAGCTCACTGTTTCGCGTTTGTAGTATCACTACTATCACTAGCCAATTAAAGGTAAAGTATTAAGAAGGAACATCGCAGCAAATGTCGCCTTAAATTAAATCCCAGGGTCTTCTCTCAGACCTGCCTCGCTTACATCTTGTAACATGTTGCAACATGGCGGCTGGAATGGCCGAGTTGGAGATCTGTTGCTGTTCCAGGACAAAAGTGTGGGAGTATTTCGGTTTTTATCAAGTGAAGGAAGGGCCCAAAACAAAGAAAAACTTGGATATGATGAAGGTAATCTGTAGGCTCTGCAGAAAGCAATACGCCAACAAAGGTTTGTGGCACGTGTGTTCTCTTGATTTCGCGTCAGTCTAACTTGAACTTCTGCAATGTAATCTTGAACTTAATAAAGAACATGAGCCTTACTGGTTGTACTTTGTGTTTGAAGCCCTCATTGGGCTGTTTTAGAAATAAACTTTTAGTTGATGAGACAATGACTTGCCAGTTCATATTATGTTGTTTGCTAAGAGTTTTATTACTCAGAGATACAGTAGAGTATGTAAAAGAACGCTGTATTGAGTTAATTCACCCAGTTACAGCACTGTAACACACTGTTAGTAGTGATGTAGCTTTTGTTAACGTTGAAATCAAAATGTTTACTAAGACGTGGTAATAACATTAAAAGCAGTTTTAAAACTTTAAGCTATCACTTTGACTTCTATGTAGGCGAAAAATGCATGGAATGCCTATTGGTAGATTTTTCCGATTATAATCGATAATCGATCGGTTGGAGCAATCCGATTATTTCCGATAATGGATTGTGAAATCTCAACCGATTCCCACCACTACGGATACATGATAAACTGATTTCCAGCATTTAGATTTTGATAGGTCTTTCTTTATAGCCACTATTTTATCACTTTATAAAGGAATCAACCGCATCAAAACTTGCCCAAACATTGGTGAACATGTTTTTATCATTTTCGTTGCACTATAGGCTACCATAGCAACAGTATGACCTCCTAAAAACACTGTTAATTACAGCTTTAGATGCTAAGTTCTAATTCAAAAACAGCACAGTCTGTGAATTTTTTTTAAGGATGATACGATGCAATTTCATGGCAAAGTTTAAAAAACTCTGTTCTCAAGCTGTTTAAGGCCTGGGTCAGGATTATGAAGTAGAATTATGGTTGGGCAGCTATATCTCTTGAAATATTTGTTTTACCAAGCTGAAATTGTCCTTGAAATGAAACTCAATGCAATGCCTTGCCTTAAGGTTACTTCAAACCTTCGCAGGGCTGCATTGGTCGATTTTTTTTTGTCAAGAAAATGAAGGTTTGTCAGTTAAGGTATCATTTCCCGAAAAAATGTCAGTAAAATATTAAAACGTGCGCGAGTTATTAAGAAAAAGAGATTTTTTTATAAAAGGAATAAACCGCTAAGTTGTCATAATCCTTTTAGTCATTGTCTCCCCAGCTACCTTTTCGCGGCAAATGACTTTATCCGGAAGATCCAAATTTCAACTTATTAGAATTTTTGTTTACACTCAACTGTTGTCACGCTTTTGAAACCAAATCCTTTGTCGGCACGAAACGTTCCAGAACAGAGAAAAGTCCTTGGATAAAAAGCAAAACAAAGCCAGGACCAAAAAAGAAGAAGACCAAAGAATTTCATTCAGATAGAAGGCAAATTCTAGCCAAAAGTGACAAGGGCTTGTAGTTCAATCAGCCCTCAGATAGCCAAGTGGATAGTGCTTTATCTCTAGATGTGCCAGGAGTTAGAAGGAAAAAAATAATGGCAGTGAAGAAAGAAGAACACAATAATGTTACGGGGGAGCCACTTCCAGGAACAAGCCAGGATCATTCCTCATCGTCGGATTCTGAGGTCCGTAACGAGTGCCTCCTTGAACCTGCACAGCGGCACTTGCTCCTCGGTTTGTTTTCGTTTTGGCAAAGCACATCGCTTTCCTGTTTTTTGCCTATAGTTGAACACGGCTAAAACGTGTGCACCTGGAATGTGACTGCGACACTATCGCTTTCCGGCAAAGCTCAAGTTTGCATACTGTGAACGCTAGGGGTTCTGTGATTTCATTGGCTTGCGGCTTTTCAAGTTGACCCATTCCTCTGTGAACGTGTGATATGCGTATAAATCTTTAGACAGCGAAAACTCGCACTCATTTTTGAGAGAATCCCTTCTCCTTAAGTGAATTAATAGGGTAGGTAGATTTGCCGGTTTTCCATGAAATTTGGTCAGAACATTCACTGATAGATAGAGAACAAAAACGTGTCAGCGATTTCCCTTATTTTAAATACTTTCCTCATGGCGGCCTTTAACGCAACAGGTTACGCAAATTTTTCGAGAATTGAACTTGACAGATCTATAAAAAGATAACCAATAGAAATAAAAGAAAATGCTGACACGCTTTTGAAGATTGATGCTTTGTGATTAACACCGCACAGTCATTTTGCATGAACAATTGCATCTGATACCTGATTAATTCGCTGGAACAGCAGTCGGTCAATTTGGAGTTGACGGCCTCTGCTGCCTTTGTAAAGCAAATAAATCCAAAACAAAACATAATTTTATCAAACTCTACACTTTATAACCTTTCTTTTGACATATAGTTTGTGGGAGTTTCCTTAAACTTAGCATGCATACGAATTTTTTTCTGAAGGACATCCACGAAGGTAAAGTAAAGTAACCTTAACATATTATTTTGACCATGTGACATGTCATGTGTCTGATCATTTTGTTAAAATTTGGTAAATTGGGGAATTGGTAGCGAAGGTCCATCCTTTTGGTCAAAAAATGAGCATTTTTGATGCCAATGTTAATTATCTACCTTGCTACGTTTGGAATGATCTTCCTTGATTTCATTTTTAGAAGATATAAATGTTCAAAGTCAAATTTTGCTGAGAAAACAACCTCTCACCCTCTAAAATTTTTCTGTGAAAAGAGGGACAGTCATTCCAAACATCAGAGGATCGAAATAATCGACCGGTATCTAAAACATGTTTTTGCTGCATGATATTACTAAAAACCACCACAATTCCCCAAATAATGGCTATTTTCCACTAAACGTCACGTGACATGTCACATGACCTGTCATTGGTACCAATTTTACTTTAAAATGTTCAGGACTTTAAAACCCAACTGTGTGTTAAATCTGGTTCCACTGCAATTGTTGATTCCACTATCAACTTGATTCGACTCAACGACTTTGATGACTGTATTTCCAGAAACCACCGATTACAAATCTGTTGTCCCCGATCGACAACTTCAGTCAACCCACAAAACATGAACGCACTCAGGTCACATGGTCAAAGTTCATTACATATTCAGTATCCTGCGTGATCTCATGCAACTCGAGAGAGAATGGTTCCAACAGCCATTTCTACCTTTAGAAATATAACTAATAAACTATTTCCACCAGTAAAAGACTTTGACCCACGCCTTAAACTACTTGTAATGAGTAGGTTAACCTGTGATCAGGCCCAATTGTACCATCGCTCTTATGTCTTCTTGTGTTGGGGCTCGCGTTTCGTCCTTCCCTGTGGGAAAGGTCTACTAACGAAACGAAAATAGAGCCTGATTGCAGGTTATGAGTAGGTAGGGGTCAGAGCCACCTTAACTTTTAGAAAATTTAAAGTGGCTCTGAATCCTACCTAAAGAACTTTTGGATCAATATCAGTATCTGGGCAACTGTGCACGTACCACTCCCCTAACCCAACATGTTATAATAAGTTAATAAGTTAGTGTTACTGTTGGGTTAGGGGAGGGGTACAGGGTTCGTGCACTTATGACCTGTAAAAATTCCATGACTTTCCATGACTTTTTCCATGACTTTTTGAAATATTCCATGACCTAAGTTAAGCTATTTCCCTCCGGCAGTAGTGTCAAAACAATCATTTATTCAGCTGAAATTACATTAGATTTTTGGACTTGCCAGTTAATTTTTCAACTTTGGATCTTAATGCCTTTCATTCATAGAAAACATACTGATTTTCCATGACTTTCCATGACCTACACCTAAATTTCAGGACTTTCCAGGCCTGGAAAATGAAATTGTAAAATTCCATGACTTTCCAGGTTTTCCATGACCTGTACGAACCCTGGGGTAGGTGCGCAGTTGCCAAGATCCTGATATTGATCCGAATTTTTTTAAAACTTTGCCAAAAATTGTGTCTTACCATGCTTATCAAATGCTGATAAATCATAGATGGATGCAGTTGATGGAGCGTGACGTGCAAACCTCGGAAACAGTTAGTTATCGTATTTAACTATGTTAGATTGTGGTCAGATTATAAAGATAAAGTTTGGCTGGTGAGAAAACAACTTGGTAATAAAAACCTCTCATCAGTCGAAAGACCACACGCAGAGATTGAGGGAGATCCTTGAATGCTTTATTGTGTCAAGTGCTGCGAAAGATCATCTAGTCTTATCGCAATATGATCTGCATCATGGCAGCTTTCTATTGGTTACACCCATAGTTATGTTTACGCTATAAAAGCACCATTACTCATTGTAAATTAAAGCACTTTCCTTTGGTGGCGTGCTTTACTCAGTTACAAGCTTGGTTCAAAGTAAAGAAAATTCTCACTCTCCCTCCCAGTGTGGAGGATAACTTGTTTGTCAATAAACCTGAGGGTCACCTTCTTCAGGGTTGGCGGTTAAGTCTTTGGGTAGCAACTTCCCCCAAGCTTTGGGCAGCATTTTGCCCCTTTCATTTGTGCACCTGCCAATAGTCTTGTCCGATCCAGTGCTGGCTTACCCAGCGCCGGGGAGATAAGTGAGGCTTTCAAGGTCACGCATTCACATTTGACCTGCCAATACTCTTGTCTGTTTCCAGTGTGGGGTAGTGCTGGTGTTAAGTGAGGCTTGAAAGGTCAGCGTTCTTGCTATTGTTATATGGTGATCAAGTTGACCTGCCAATACTCTTGTCCATTTTCAGTGCGGTAGTGCTGGTGATAAGTGAGGCTTTAAAAGGTCACGCAAATCAAAGTCGCTTCCCATGCCAACCCCAAGGTTGTGTCCCCCAACATTATGCCAAATGATGTGTGGCTTTCTTTACTCATTCATATGGGTGCTATAATATGAATGGGCTACACTGTATAACACAAAGCGAACTCCCACGGAACAGGGACATTCACTGTGCCATTTTTTAATTACAAACCCCTAAACCTGTAATTAAGGGTATTTTTAGCAGGTCGTACTGTTGCCACATGGTAAAAATGATAACAACATGTTCACCAATGGTTGGGAAATTTTTTGACACCAGAATTGTAGCATCAAGTGATAAAGAGTGGCTATAATAACCAAAATAAATCTAAGTGCTGGAAACTGTTTTGAGTCACACCTTCAAACAACATTAACAATAGAAAACTCATTTATGAAATTTATTTCAACACTAAAAGCCATTATTTTAACAGAGATGATGGTAAAACACTATTTCATTATAATTACTTACTGCAATTTAGCAGGGCAGGTTAAAATGAACAGGGAGTAAAAACAAAAGAACATCCAATTATCAAGAGATAACACTTAATACATGCAAAACTATAGAGCCGACATATAGTGAAAATAAATCATATCTTCCTGGTTGAATTCCTACATGCCTATAGGGTATCCTAAAGGATTTTGTGGCATCAAGCAGGGTGTTTGAATGGGATTTTATGAAATATACAGAGCCCTATAAAATGTACCTGTAGGATACTGTGGTTACGATCACGCATTCTTGTAAGATTGCCTACAAGCTTGACTGAAAGGATCTATTTACAAGGATCTATATATCAGTCTTATACAGCATCCTGTATAGCATTTCTACCAGAAGGCTTTGATTCATACTACAGGAAACAATCACACAATTCCTGAATAACTTTCATTCTCAGTTTTGACTAGAATCTACCAAGTGCCGAGAAATTATATGTAACTGAATGAAGTATGTGAATGTTTCGTATTGGTATTAATGACGCTTTATTACACTCATCCCAAGCTGGTGGTTACACACTAATCAATATATGAACTTAAAACTATAATCTAAACACAATCGAATCGAAAACACAGCTTAACATTCCAACCTAATTGAATCAATCATTGTGTTCTACTTTCGGACTAGGAGATCATTGTTCACTCACAATTTGACAGTATGTCACCTGTAAGTATTACAATCGCTGTTTTTTAGAAGACAGGACCTAGATATATAAATATTCTTCACTAGTAAACACAATATAACTTACCTATGGCATAATTTAACATGTATTCCTCTTTGAAGAATATTTTTGTAAGGTCGTCACCCTTTTTTCCAGCTTCTGCAACTGCTATAAATTTTGAAACAAATAACATTTGTTGAGATTTTGACTTAAACCCTCTGGAAAGGGGATCCCCATAAAAAAGGAGAGGGGTGCTTGCCATACCGTTTAGCGGTTAAAAATTAAGCAATAGAGCACTTTTTCCGTGTTTACATAGCCTCATCTAAACTCAA
Organism: Platygyra sinensis; assembly: GCA_019787425.1. Lineage (NCBI taxonomy): Eukaryota > Metazoa > Cnidaria > Anthozoa > Scleractinia > Merulinidae > Platygyra > Platygyra sinensis. The sequence continues at coordinate 46,009 of JAHPZR010020435.1, read as the reverse complement.
GTAGGGTTGGGGGAATTCGAGACAGTTATGCAAACCCGAGACACTTTAATAAAATAGCTCTTAAACATGCGAGCAAATCTGAAACATCACAACCATGCTTACATACTCTCCTCTAAACACAACTATCGACCAATGAGAATGCGCATAGTGGTTCAGTCATATTATCACAGTTTTACATGTACAAGAACACTGTAAAATGCAGTTAATGGAGCGTGAGGGTTTAGTTGTTACACTAGTTTGTTTACAATGCGTAATGCATACGAGACATGAATGCTCATTCATACTCTGGCTTTCAAGACATGAATGTATTTTTATGCTTTGGTAAATACAATGGCATTTCTGTGTCCATGTTGCAATACTAGCGGCTACATTTATATCACTTGTTATGTATGGCTAAAAGTAAAACTAGCTCTATTCATGTCTTGCTAAGCATTGAACAAGCTTCTTGTATTCGATGGTACATTAATCGCCTTTGGTTTAGTTCTAGACATCTGTCTATGTAAAAAGTCCTGGTGTGGTTTAAAGTGTCATTCCCTAAGCTCTTTTAGCTACTGTAAGGAGTACCTTAATGTTAGAAACATTTTTATTCCCACCCTACCCTCCCTTTGGAGGTTGGTGTTGTAGCATTTAATAAAATTTGGGTTCACCTCTCAGTGTTCACTTTCGGTTAAGTCTCGCAGCGACTTCCCCAAGCTTTGTTTTCTCATGCTATGCTATGTTATGCTCTTTATCTGCCTTTATTCTTGTCCGATCCAGCACGTGCCGGCAGAGTCGGCTTGTAGTGCTGGGGACATAAGGAGGCTTGAGCTTGCTTTTACTGCCTACACTCGTTCCATTATGTAGCATGATTCTGGCCGGAGATTCAGCTTGTAGTGCCGTGGAGAGTTAGGCTTTTAGATTGCATTGACTTGTTTTTGTACCGGCCTATAATTTGTCCGATCCAGCGCGGGTCTTTAAGGGCACTGGGAGATAAGATTAGGCTTTTAGTCATGCTTGAAGTCATCTGTCACACTGTTTGCAGAGAGGTGTTCCCCCCATTACGCCAAACATTGTCTTTTGTTGTCTTGTTATTGTAGTCGCTATTATTACTAATACCCAAAGGAACTGTGACATTAAAATTATATTATACAATGCTGTTTGGTACATCTTATGGTGTTCAGCCTCAAAAGGTCAACAGCAAAAGTTTTTTCAGTACCTTTTAGGGCACTGAGTCAACAACAAGTTACCAGGATTCTATAAAAGGTACATCAACGACACATTAGTTGCGTGGCCGAATATACCAGCTGCAACAACCTTCCTTTCAATGTTAAACAAATGCCATCCTTCCATACAGTTGACAATGGAGATTGCTGACAACAACAAGCTACCATTTCTTGGCACAATAATCAAGAAAAGTGGTTGCTATCTGACAACTAGCGTCTATTGAAAGCCAACAGATACAAGACTGCTCCTGAATTACCAGAGCCATGTTGATTACAAGAGATCTCTGTTGAATACCATGCTAAAACAAGCATCCCGCCTGTCATCAACGAAGGAATCATTTACAAATGAATGTGAGCACCTCAAGCGGATGTTTACAAAACTCAAGTACCCAGTGAATCCCATCAACTCAGCTATCACCACGTATAAGAATTCTGTGATCCAAGGCCATCCTGAAAGTCCAATCATAGCTGACACAGATATACAAAACACCGTCAGGACCACTTTGCTGTTTAAAGATCAATAATCGGCTGACACAAAAAGACAACAGCTACCTACAACCATTCTTCACAAGTCGCGAGATCGAGGAAAAGCTTAGGGTACAGGAACTGAAACCTGCTTTAATCAACCACCAATGCATTGTTTATAAATTATTTCCAATGTGATTCATGTGATGCGGATTATATCGGTCATACCACAGGCCATCTTCACCAATAGGCCCTTTTCACGACCCGGTCACATGGCACAAAATTAAATATACTGGTGAGCAAGTTGCGCAGTGGGACTTCCAAAACAAAGGCAGGTACATTGTTTTGAAAGTCCCAATGTGCAATTTGCTCACCAGTATATGTAATTTTGTACCATGTGACCACGTCATGCAAAGGGCCTATTCAGAGAATAGCATAAAGCCTCAGTCATTCGCAAGCATATGAAAGATGTCCATGGTGTAGCATTCACTGACTTAGCAAAAATGTTTCATGTCCTTAATAAATGCTAAGGAAAACTGGACTGCCTTATTCAAGAAATGAAGAAATGCTATTTATTTGTGAACGGAAACCAAAGTTAAACACACACAGACTACATACATGCAAAATTTTTTATTTAAACATATAACGCAAATTATTTGAAGCAATCACCTTAATCATCATTATTAAAAATAATGAAGGGGTTATGTGTTGTTTTACAATTGGTTCCTCTTAGGAATGAAGGGAATTTCAAGCCACGCCCACAAAACAGGACCTTGGTACCTCTTAGGGTTTCTTTTCGAAATTTCCGATGAGCACCCTTGTTCTTTTTATGTCAAAGTCTCCCCCCCCCCCCACCCCCCAAATACACACACACAGCCAGGCTTGAACCAGGTCTGTTCCAGTTCTATGTAACAGATAAAAAGTACACAAGGATAAACAGGTTTCAGCTGTTCAATAAATCAGTTGCAGCTTACCTCTCACATCGCCGCCTGCACAAAAAGCACGGTCTCCAGCTCCCTTGATCACAACTAAACCCACCGCTGGATCAACGTCCCATTTCTGTAAAATAAATCAATTTTCTAGTTAGCAGAAAAACGAAATAAGGTTGCACTACAGAAGGAAGTGACTTGCTTTTTATAGATAGTGCATGTGGTGATATGTTTCAGATCTGACCCAATACTCCCAGGGGTTTATGGCTAAAAGTGAAGTGAGGTGAAGCACATTTATATTGAAGTCGAGAAAGAGGAGAAAATCTACCAGTATAAGGTTCAGAGGTTTCATTAACATTTTCACCCAGGGGACAACTGGTTTTCACAGATGATCAAGTTTTTTGGAACTGAACGTCCTCACAAGAAAACTCTCCCCTGGATGTTCAAACCAGGTAGGCAAAATTAATTGTTATCACATCCAGCCAATTTATCCGGCAACAAGCCCTTAATGGAAACCTCACATGTTACAAGTTTTTTCTCACCTTTAATACTGGATAGATTTGCCTGATCATGTTCAGATTCAGAGCATTCAGTGCCTTTGGACGATTCAGTGTGATCAAGCCGACTTTGTTTTTTATTTCAAGTAATACCTCTGCATCCTGAATATTTGATCAGATTGAAATATTACATATGAAGATACACTGGATATGGCAAGGTAGAGTTTCAGGCAATTAAACTGGTTAACTGGTTACAAATACCATTTCTGCATTGGTAGATGACATCCTCTGAAATCAAGGGAAAAAAATTCCAGTTACTAATAAAACCTTTAGTTATAATTTTAGACTCAACCAATGACTGCAAACAAATTTTACACTTGCAAGTCTTTAAGCCATTACCATCATGGCTTAACTGACCAACCATTTTAAATGGACCAGACTTATAATTAACATCATCAATAGACTAACAAGTAATTCACTTGACTCTGAAGATGACTTCCGCTCAGGTTGTCAAAACATCAGTCACCAACAACAGTTCTTTTCAAAACTACCCTCACCCCAACGATCACTTAACAGGATTAAAACTGCTTTTCTTTAGCATAATCAGTAGTCTACAAACAGGTATATAATTATAAACAGCAAAATAAATGCATGTTAAAATTCTCTAGGGAACTAATGCGTTTTTACCAAATGAAAATGTTAAAGAATAACTTTTACAGGTTCTTCTAACACTTACCAGATGTTTGCATAAGGTTCTAAGCCGTCGGCAACCAACAGAAGATGACCTGCGAAATGTACAAAACAAATACAGTAATATTTCCCCAAAATGGTAATAATAACATAATTATCAATAACCACTGATCCACACCAAACCCCTATTCTAATAATGTGATCAATTCACCTTACAACACAGTGCTTTGACAAATTATCAAGGGCGTGGAATAGAACACAAGTCCTGTCCAATAACCTCGGACTAGTGGAATATGCTTGCCAGCTGCCTGACAACCAAGTAAAATAAAGATAAAGTTTGGCTGGTGAGAAAACAACTTGGTGATAAAAACCTCTCATCAGTCCAAATGGAATCTTGAATATTGATTTTAATTACCCATTCGACATAAGAGACATTCCTCATAGACACATGCCACATCTGGGGACACCCCAACAGCAAGATGAGTTATCTCCATAATGGAACAATCCCTTCAGAGGATACCTCCCTCCCCCTGCTTATTCCTGAAACAAGGACCGCGGTGTGGTTATAACCGTGCTCTTTTATTATTTTTTCATCTTTATGGGAACGTTCAGTTTGTGAAACGTGACATAGTTACTGCCGCCATCTACTGTTACATAACAACCAAATTTCATTACGTGAAACATGACTTTCGCTGCTTTTCAGCATATATATGCTGAAAGGCATATCTGATTACATTCTTTGCATAGTGTGGGTCTAGTGCGACTTGTAATCGGAGAATTTTGTTTACTTTGAAGGCAAAAAATACCGGGGAAGGTTCATTGACCTTTCAAACAAAATAATATATATTTACATATGTTGCGAGATGAAGCGCACTGCACATTCTAAAGCAGTCCTTAATGATTCATGGATTACTGTAGACACCACATCACTTCATCAACACAAACTATACTTTATTCAACGATCGCTCTTATTTGTCACATAGCGAAAGTGAACAGTACAGTACAGAACAGTGTGATTTAAAGTATTTATTTATTTATTTATTTATTTATATGATCAGGTTGAATATTTAATTCGCTAACTAAACAAACTCTCCTGAGGGAAGTTATGAGGAAAAGAGCTGAAAAATGGGCTGTAATTGAAAAATGGGCTGTAATATTTAATAAAGATCAGGACGGGTGGACATTAAATAACGTCTTCATTTCACTTTGCGTTATTTTCCTCACTTATATATGTTGTCTGTAACTGTGCTCACATTGGGTGGCTCCTCCTGAAATGTTCTGCAAACGGTATAGGATTTAATGGAGCCGAAACCAATTGTGGAATTGTACACATTTTAGGCATCCTACTGATGAACAGTTACAACCCGTAGATACCTTTTAGCAACTATTATAATTTGCAGTCTGTACACTTTGAATTGGAGGTTTGGGTCTGGCTAGGATTGGTGACGACATTGAAAGCATTTGACCGAGTGGGAGTTCGGGTCTGGTCACTGACAAAAGTACAAGTTGCGTGATTCAATGATTACATTCTTTGCATAGCATGGGTCTAGTGTGATTTGTAATCCAAGAGTTTTGTTCACTTCTAAGGAAAATATACCTTAACATATCAAACAAATATAAATTTACATGTTATAATGTCATGTTGTTTAACCAGGGTTCGTACACTTATGACCTGTCAAAATTCCATGACTTTCCATGACTTTTTCCATGACTTTTTGAAATATTCCATGACCTAAGTTAAGCTATTTCCCTCCGGCAGTAGTGTCAAAACAATCATTTATTCAGCTGAAATTACATTTGATTTTTGGACTTGCCAGTTAATTTTTCAACTTTGGATCTTAATGCCTTTCATTCATAGAAAACATACTGATTTTCCATGACTTTCCATGACCTACACCTAAATTTCAGGACTTTCCAGGCCTGGAAAATGAAATTGTAAAATTCCATGACTTTCCAGGTTTTCCATGACCTGTACGAACCCTGTAATAACCTGCTAGTGCCCAGTCTCTCCTTACGTACTCAGTCGTTCATTTTGGCCATTTGTTGACATTTCATTGTTCAAGTTTCACATTGAATGGTCAACAACTTAAGCAAAAAGTAGAAAGGAAGACCCTATTTCCCTTTGAGGGAAAAGGACATGATGATGATGAAACAGAGAAAGGAAAAACATCTTGGAACATTTTTTTTTTAAAAGAGTTAGAAGATGGGCTGTTATGATCCATCAAA